>JAQZBX010058756.1:0-17670 GCA_029593785.1 Cabassous unicinctus
GCTTCCCTCAGATCTCAACTTCTGATTCCCTTCCTAAACTGTACTTCCCTCAAAATTTCCTACCTCAGTCAATGGCATTATGAACTCAGGTGTTTGGGCTCAAAGCTATGGAATCATCTTTGAATCCTCTTTAATTCATAGACCACTTCACATCCTCTCACAAATCCATTTAGCTTTACCTTCAAAATATGTTCTGAATGGGAACTCCATTAACCAGTTCACAGCTAACTTCTCTAAGTCACTTTCACCTGTGGTTGCAGTCTGAGCAGTGAATTCTCTGCAAACTCTATTTCTTCAATCACTTTTCTGGACATTTCCTTACTCTAATTAACCTGTCTTTCTCTTGAAGGTACTTTATCTTTTCTTGCCCTCCCAAATGCTGGCTGTTTTCTCTCCCACACTTCTCCTACCACTGGTGGGAGAGGAGGTGCCCTTTGAAATTTTGCTGATACTAAATCATTTCCCCTTTCATTTCCTTTCATTTAAAAATATTTAGTTTTAAATTGCTGTCCAGGAGACCACGTCACCCAGTACTCCGAATTTAGTTACAATACAAATGAACAATAATGGACCAAGTATCTTCTCTCTTTTTCTTGAAGATTTTAAGCTTTGAGTCATTATTACTTTCTCCAACTAATCTTGTACTTATTCTTGGTGATTTCAATATACTTATTCATGATCCTTTCGAAATTCTGGCTGTTCATTTCCTTAAAATTTTCCTCTTAGCTGCATGTCTCATTGCTTATACTTAGAATTTGTCCTTATTAATAACTACAACCCCACCATAATCCCAATCCAATAGGTTCCCTTTTCTGCCCACCATTTCCTAATTGCCTAGCTCACTTCATCTAGCACCTCAATCCTTCAATCCTTGAGCAACATAGAGAACAGAAATTTATTGACTTGACCACATTTTCACTGTCCTTCCCCTCTCTTAATTTCTCCCTTTCTCCATAAATAGTTTAAATCCTATAGTCAATCATTATAATTATAACCCTTATCTACAGTCTCAGATGCATACCTACTCTTCATCCTCCTACAAAATTTAATCCTAAATCCTATTCAGATCCTATTGCCTGACACCATTGTCTGAATGGAGTTAAAGAAAACTCATTGTGATCCTAATTGTTTTTGCCTTAAGCAAAATCATTGTTGCTAACATCAGATGGTCTCTTAATGCTGACTCTGTTATCCTGGTCCACTATGCTTCCCCTATTGAAGATGAGTATTTCATTTCTTCTCCTTTCTTCTCAGCCTTCAGTATCTCCTCCCAACATCCTCACTCTGAACCACTGACCTTGTTTCTTATTTTAGTGAGAAAAATAGAAACAATCAGAAGAGAACTAACGGACCCCTTCCTGCAGATGCAACCACCAACATGCTTCTTGATCCATAAAACCTGTATTCTCTCCTGTTCTGTGCATGAATTGTCCTTGCTCCTAATTTAGTACTTTTTCATATATTTCTTGGCCATTTGAATACATATCTTTTAAAATATATTGGCCATTTTCTCATTTACCTTTTCTTTTTAAATTGATGTATAGAGGCTCTTTACATATGCTGAATGTGAATCTTTTTTCAGTCTTTTCAGTGCATTTATTGTCACTAAATGGTATCATCTGATAAACAGATTTTTATATTTGAACTAAATAAATTTATATGGCTTTTTTCTTTATGACACGTTTTTTTGTGTGTCATAGACATTTTATTGTTTTGCTTTTTATATTTACATCTACAATTTGCCTCAAAATAATTTCTGAGAATGGTGTGAGGTTTAAGGATCAAGCTTCCTTTTTTCCATATTATATCCAATGGTCTCAAACCATTTATTAAACTATTGTTCATTTTTACTGCTCCACAATGGTACCTTTGTCATAAGTTCTATGTACATGTGTGTGTCTGTACCAAGTTTTGTCACATAATATACTAGAGGAGCAACTATTTATAAATAGGTGGTGGGAATTTTCAGGAGACTTGAGATGAGGGAGCAATATAAGAGCCCAGAGGCAAAAAAAAAAAAGTGATGAATTTAGGGCATTATAAATTTTTATGGCTATGGCATAAGTGTCTGGTACTAATTGATTAGACGTGAAGTTGAAGTAGAGAAAATTGTAGCAGAATTTACTTACAGGTTCCTGATCAACATATTTACTAACTGTTGAGCAGAATAACCCACTTGTTTCTTTTTGGACTTGGTTAATAAACCCAGATGGATCTCTCTCTCTCTCTCTCTCTCTCTCTGATTTTCTTTCCCTCATCCCCTAATTTTTATATAGCTTTCTTTTTATTTAAGTTAATAGTTTTTGGCCTCTCTTACCCAACATTTCCCTGTAAAATTCCAGGTCCTTTTCTTGGCATAGAGTATAAATCAGTCAATAATGTGAAAAAGAAAAACGAAAGATATTTAGTGTTCATCTCAAAGTTACTAGAGTCTTCAAAGTTATTCTAGAGTAAAAAAAGATGCAGTTTATAGAAAATAAATAAACATTTTAACCACTGAGAATTAGTTTCAAGGTAAAACAGCTACCCAATGTTTCCAATGTGAGGGGCTGGCTGATTTGTTTGTATGGTTATTTCTGAGATGCTAAATTTGATTAGAATGAATTCTCCCTCCGGGTGCCCTTGTACGTCATAAAACAGAGATATACTGACTACGATTAGAAAGTCAAAGTCTATAAATACATTTAGAGTTACAAACAAAATATTGGGTACTGTGAACATTTTATTATTCAATATGTTTTTGCTGGTGGCATAACCACTTATTCCAAAAGATCCATGTTCCTCTAAACAAAGAAAACATTTAATATCTATACTTTAAAGCTTCCTTTATATAAACAAACATTCTTAGGCACTTAAAATATAAAGAATATAGATATTTTCAGAAAACACAAGAGCATAAGTTTTTGAAAAGAAATACTTCCGATCTCCAAAGAGAACTAGTGGCCAGGAACATGAGAGCATAGCTTTTTTTGTCTTTCATGGTTATATTGTATTTTTCTGGTGTAGCACTCCCCTATAAAAGTATTTCACTGTATAGTACAGGGACTTTTAACAGAAAATGTCTGAATGAAAAGCTGTCACTCATGCTCAGTGAAATATGGTGAAAATGAATTGACTATTTCCAAAGAAAAAAAACTTGATAAAATTTAAAATTACCTTAGCTATTGAAGCACCAAACAAATTAGAGATGCATGTATTATAATGAGATTTATAAACACTACTATCCAAAATTAGATATAGGTGTATTTTATTTTTTGAGTGATTTTGTTTAGAACTTTCAAATTCTGTGCTATTGGTGACAAGGTAAGGAAATCAGGTGTGAGAAAGAAGTAAACATCCTTTTGTTGTTTTAGTTGCTTCAAGTCAATGCACTTCCAGAACTCTTCATTCTTGATTTGCTATTTCCAAGGAAAAGCAGAGTGGTATTGTGAACAGATTAAGTATTTGGAATGAGATAGATTTAGTTGCTGCATATCATGACATTATGTGTGACATTAGAAAAATCAGTTAATATCCCTGAGCCTCAGTTTTCTCATGTGTAAAATGGATACTTTAATGTGGAATTTATAATATTTTAATATTATGCATATACATATATATAAATGAAGATTATAAAAGTTAATTTATAACAATTTTTATGACGATTATGTGAAATGACTTATTCCAAACTCCCATCACATAACAAAACTGTAGTCCTTTTTTTTTCTTTTCTGTATAGTTAATTAATTAGGTTCTCCTCCCACTCAATGGTCAATTAACTATGTTTAACATATAGGCTACATATATTTGAATTGTTGCTTAATTGATGTGTGTCAACAGTAATACATTGTGCACAAGAATTCAGGAAATTTGTTATTGGCATGGGTTAGCTAATTAATTACTTAGTGGAACATTGGGGCATTGAGAAAACTGCCCAGGTCTGACCTACAAAGCAGCGTCCAGGTTCTGTATTCAGGAGAGGAACAAATTTGCAACTGAGACCATCCCAAATATGTCTATGTGTAACACTCACTTCACTTAGCCATTCTTCACACATTCAAAAAATACGTGTGTCACTCCCGATTCAGGGATTGGTAAACCGTGAATAAGACAATTGAGACTTGCCCTCATCATGGAAGAGCCACAGGCCAGAAAACCTTATATCTACTTAATATCTTTAAAAAGATATAATAGCATACAAAGATGGAGTATGTGTGTGTTAAATACGCTTGCTATTTTAATCTTGAGACAATACTTAGCTTGTCTCTGCTAATTTTGTATTTTATGTTGTACAGGCTTCAAGATTTTAAATCTCCAAGATTTAAATCTAAGCTGATCATTTATTTGGCTTTTAAAATGGTTTGGGGGCTTTGTATGGTCAATAATAGCCACATTAGCCAGTAGAAGAGGACCAGAAAACTCATTGTCATGGCCAAACCCTTCCGATGAGCTTGGGCACAAACGCCAGGTAAAAGGCAGACATTGACATGGCATGTTTAGTTCATTTTAACTAAAGAAAAATAATGAGAGATGTTGTCATTTTATAAGCACATTGTAAGCTTCAGAAAATTGAAGGAAAGTGATTATTTTAAGTAGGGAGTTAGGGACCCAGATAAATTTTCTGCAAATCCATTAAACACAGCTGGATTTCCCTAACCCATATATGGATGCCTCTTAGATGCAGATGTCAGAGAATAACCCTGTACATGTTTATAAGACATCACAGGATTCATTTGTATGGTTTGAGGAAAGCGCTTGCCCATTTTCTACTAACTGACACAAACATAATTCTGTGACAACGGTCCAAGTTTTCCAATATTTTAGCTAGGAAGTTCTATAAGCCCCAGAATAACAATCAAAGCTACTATTTAAGAACATTTTCAAGGTTGTTTCTTTTTCTCACATCCCTTCAAATTATGTATCACTAGACTTATTTAAAGTTGAGGTAATTTGCCTTTTTCTAAGTCTGTGTCATAAATCTTGTTCTTATTCTCTAAGTTAGGAAATTATATGTCCTAATTTGCTCGGAACAGATCTTTGTTATATGTGAAGTTCTGCCATTCTCCCTGGTTTAGTATTTGTCCTCTCATCTTCCACTGCCAAAACTACCCTGGCCCAACTTACAATAATTAAACATAATCCAAGTCACAAATTCTGATACCCAAGATATTAATTAAATCTAGTAAAGAGAATATAATAGAAATTCTTAAATGAATTCTTAAATAACAATCTTAAAATAAGGATTCATTAGATCAGACTATTAATAAACTTGAATTTGCAGGACAATTTGATTGCCTTAAAGATGAGAAAAGACTGCAGGGATATGTGAATTAGAAATAAAGTCTCCTGAGTTTGCAGTTAACAAGTTGTGTGACCTTGACCAAATCATTTCACCTCTCTGAGCTTTGTTCCTTCATCTGTAAAATGAGTGGGATCAGTGCAATTTCATCAGATCCCTTAAGGTTCTAAAGTGTTATCCAGGGACATTATATATGGATCTTAGCTTCTTACACTCACTGATTTTAGATGTATCTTAATTCTGCTGAACATATTTCATCAAGGAAAGTGTATTGTTTAATAATCTTTTGGTTGTAAGGGATAGAATTCCCATTGAAACCTGGCTAAGTGAAATAAAAAAAAAAGTTTATACAAGACTCACATAACGGAGAATTCTAGATCCAGGATGGCTTAAGCATTGTTGGGTTCAGGGATAAAATGATGCCTCTAACCCATCTCTTTGTTCTGCCTTCTGTTCAATTGTCAGTTATCACGTCTCCGTGACAGTCTGCTCTTATTGTTATTAAGCATTGATTTATCCTGCTTCTGGTAACCCCAAGAGATATATCTCTCTGTCATTCTCAAACTGTTTTGTAGGAGGAGCATCTAATTTAGGCCTATGCTAATCACCCCCTCAAGGAGAAAAGATAGCAGGCTCTTCAGTGGACAGTTTTCATGCTAAAGACCAGAGGAAAAGAGCAAAACTCCTCCTTCTCCCAATACCCTCACTCCCCCAAAAAAGAAAGTTGCCAAGAAAGTACTCATTGGATAATTTGGGTGCTTCTTCAACCCGGAACCAATCACCCGGTGTTCCGATTGCAAAACTGGTGTAACAAATCACCCCCAACATTTGTCCTTTCAAAGATCAATGTCCATTTAAGATCTCCCCTGGCTTCTGTTGATCAGGAATTCAGAAGCAGCTTGGTTGGACAGTTCTGGCTGAGAATCCCAGGAGGTTGCAGTCCAATGGCAGCTGATGCTGCTCTCATCTGAAGGTTTGACTGGGGAAGGTTCAACTCTTATAGCTGGATCCATATTCACTCAGGCAGGTTGGTGAGGAATTCAGCTGAAGTTAGTTTCTTTCTATGTGGGCTGCACTAAGGCAGCTTGAGCAACCTCACAGCAAGGTGACTGCCCCCAAGAGCAAGCCATCCAAAAGGCAAAAGAGACAACTGCAGAGCATTTCCTTCCCTAACCTTGGAAGTCATGCCCAGTCTCTTCACCCTTCCAGAAATCACAAAAGGCAGATGTAAATCATGTAAGATGGTTTATGCAAAAGCATTAATAGCAGGGGGCAGAGATCATTGGGGGGCATCTTAGAAATTGGTTTCCACCCTGGGACTGATTAGCAAGAACCTGAGTTGTATGTTCTTCCCAGAAGACATAGATTGAGAGGAGTGGTGGAGGGGTGTATCCCCAGAGGGTTATAAATGGATTCTTATACATACCCACAAGATAGGGAAATAAGTAACTGCTGAATATTTTACAATTTTAAGGGTTAAAAATATACTTATAGCAAAAGACCTTGGTGAGAAAGCACCTTTCATGCTACCTTGAGTTGGACTCTTTAGGGCCTTGCAACTATAAGCTTTTACCCCAACTAGATATCTTTTATTTAAAAAAATATGCTCATACAGTAACCTTTACAAATTTAATTTAATGACACTAATTGGGAAACAACAATGATTTAGGTACTATGGCATGTGGGTAGTGAAATATTATATTATACCCTGATTTTTAATTGACTTTATTATAGAGTGAAGTAAAATATACAAGAGATGGGATAGAAACACTGCTCCTACCCTGAATATTTTCTGAATATTAAAATAATTGCTCACTTCAAATATTAGAGCTATCCATTTTGGTGGATTTTTGAAACACACATTTTATTCTCTCTGAGGATGTATATCAAATTCAGTCTTCTTTGGTGTTGATAGATTACCATCAAGAACAATAATTATGCTGTGATATCTTCAGGGACTACTGAGGTTTGTAAGATTTGGGGCTAGTGTGTTAAGTGACCTCTTTTTTGAGTGTCATTTCTTCTTACTGCCAATATTTCTGCAATTAGAAATAAGCTTCTTTCTTCTTATTTAATGAAGTATCCTGCACAAAACTATATTCAAACATGAAAATTTCTATGACTTATGAAATAAATTTTTTTGTTGTTCAATCTGGAGATAATAGGACATGTTTTAGTGATTGGAATCAGCATTATACCTTTCCTGACACCTAAGGTGCATGAGTTATATGACTATTTTATTTTCTACCAAAAATGTATTTTAATTTCTTTTGCATTGTTAAGTGAAGTTACTGATCATTAGTGTCCATCTAAGACCATAATAAATTAGCCTCACTCTAGTCATGAATGCGAATACAGTGTAAAAACAGTGCTTTGATTTGACATGTAGACAAATCTGTTGGTGTCAATTAAGTAGTTGAATATCTCACATTCTTCTACCTTATCTATTATTCAGATTAAATGTGTTTAATTCAGTTCTTTGAACCCAACTTGTATTTACGTGTTATTTCCCTTGACACTCTCCCTACTTCAACTGATTCTGCCCTCAGGCTCTCAAAGGTCCTAATTTCAAGGCAACTCATAACTATTTCAGTTATTTATGTTTGGCAGAAACATGATCGTTGCAAATGAGAATTCGATTTTCTATATCTATGCCAATATGTGCATATATAGCAGTTTATATTCACCAATGAACCAAAAATTTATATGTATGTATTTATATGTTACACATATATGTCACAATATTGTTTCTAATACAATTTTTACAGATCAGGATTTTCTTTCAAAGAGTCAACAAATTCCTAACATTTATCAATAGTATTGTCTTACTGGGGCTATATTATTGATCTGTCTGGTGTAATATTGATAATGGTCCCTGTTTACTCTGTGGAAGTACATGCTAGGTGCTTTAAAATATCATCTGTTTGAATCTTCATCACATCCTGTTGAGCTAAATACTAATATTCTCATTTTACATATCAGGAACCTGAGACTTATACCATCTCTGCAAGACCACAGATGTAATTTATGGCAGAGCCGGGATTGAAACTTACCTCTGTCTGATTACATAGTCCTTATTCTTTTCACTACATATGAATCCCCATCCAAAAATAAAATAAAATTATGCCAAAACATCTATTTACTATATCAGTAATGCCAGATAGTGTGCTATATTCTTCGGAGGATCCTTTGGTGACTGGGCCAGTGTCATTGTTTGCACCTAGTTAGAGAAATAAAACAGAATCAAATGAAGAGGTAAAGAACAGAAACACACAGAAACCTTGCAGGCACAGAAGGTAGAGTACACAAGTCTTGCATTCAGAGGGCCAATGTGCAATTCATACGTAGGAAAGGTAAATAGAATAGTTGGTAGGACAACAATCTCGGGCCAGGGTGTGACATAAAATGTAATAAGAAGTGTAGAATAAGACAGAATTGGGTGAAACTCTCAATGCCAAGATTATCCTAAGGAGGCACATGTGTGTTTTTGTTTTTGCTTATGTAGTAAGAAAATTTGAATATAGCAAGTCAACAAGAGCTTAATTTTATTTTTCTCTCAAGACATTTAATATGTCCCTTGAAAATGATTTCTCCTTGTTTTATAAGGGATAAGGCTAAAGGGAAAGGAGCTAATGTTGGCAGCCATTTTGTATGTATTATTCTAGTCAAAATTCATTGCAACCAGCAGAATAGTTCTATCATTACTTAATAGAGGAGTAAATGGAAACATTCAGGGTGTCATCCCCTCGGCTATAATAATCATCATTATTGTTCAGTGCCTGGGTGCCAGACATTTTCCAACATTGTTAAAGATGAACTCTTTTACTTTGCACAACAAACTTGCTAAGAAGGTGAAATAAGTTGCCTAGATGAATTAAAAAAATAAAAACAGCAGGATTTGAAATGACTGCACATGACTCCGCAGTCCATGCTCTTTCCCTGTTCCAAGCTTTTCTTTATCTGTGATATAATGGGATTAAGTCAAGCACTCCCACCTTTATCTGTTACTCCCTTATCTGTTACACCCCTCCATATATACCTTAAGTATTTCTAGGATTGCTCTCCCTCACTCTTTCTCTGTCTCTCTCTCTGCATGTAAATAGATACTTAATGAAAAATTGTTTTACTTTTTTCTCACACCGCTTGATCATTGAACTTATATTTAACCCCCATAGCTTCTTCTAATTATGCAAAAAAAAAACCCAACAAAACAATGACTGAAAACCCAAAGAAGCAAAAATATCCTACAATCTCTACCTTGCCAAAGTGAAGTCTCGTAATGCAGATCAATGTGATTTATTCTGATGATAATTTTTATCCCATAAAATCACAGCGAATAACTACACATATGTCATAGATGTAGCAGTTGGTTTCCTATGCCCAAAGATTTCTCTCTCAAAGTCTCAAATGTACTCGATTTCCTCCTCTCTCTTCCTTGCTTTCCAAACGCATCCCAGGTTCAGGTATCTACAATTCCTTGTGGTGGTCTCTGAGTTCTGAATTTCAACACTCTTTTTTCTGCCTGAGACCATTGTAAGTGATACACTCCAAATTTGCTTCTTGCCTCCATGGATATTTTTAAATTGTGCTTTGCCAAATTCTGTGAAATGGTGTCTGTGTAGAAAGTTTTAACTATTTTTGCTAGTCTAACTTCATTCCATTCCTTCGATTGGAAGGATTAGGACTGAGCAAAAGTCCTCTATATGAAATATCTGAAATGGTATACTTGGAACTATTATACTTTTTTTCAATATACATAGATTTTATCAACTACTATTTATATTTCATAAATAATAACTAAAATGAGAATTTTTCCCTAATGGATTTAAATCTAACATTTTATTTTTCTCTAAAAGAGAGAAAGGATAACAACAACCAAAAACACTATTTGTGTGATTTTGTTTGTTTTCCAGATAGAGGTCATACCTCTAATATATTGCTCATGAATCTTGGATCCAAATCAATTAGACTATTGTCAATAGAGTTTTGATTTTAGGAAAATCAAAGGAGGAAGATAAAACAAAACCTAGTAATATCATTCCAGTATTCAGTTCTGATTATTGTAGTTTTCTCATAAGTCCCTGCAGGTTCAGAGATCAGAATTTTGTAAAATGAGTGTGAGGTTCAAATTTAGAGGGAAATGGATTTGAATCCCAACTCTGAGGCTTATGGGAGTTCAGTAAATTTCCTAAGCTATTATAAATTATAAGAAAACAATTTCTTTATATGCAATTAGAGATAAGAATGCCTGTTGGATAATTGTAAAAAATGATTTATGGCCATGGGAAATGCATGCTGAACACTTTCCAAATTGGGAAAGCAAGGCTATGCTGCAGAAATAAACAACTATGACATTTCTGTAGCTTGAAACAATGAAGGATTTTTTTCTTACTCAAGGGACAATACCCTTGGAAGGAGCTGAGGACTTTGTTCCACACTGTGTTCATTCTAGAACCTGACTGTCAGGGCAGACTCTACGTGGTTTATTGCTGGCCACCAAGGCAAAGGAAACAAAATATGGGAACCGCCTGTCAGCTCCTGTCTGTCTACAAACAAGGTTGAAAAGTTACTGTCGCTTCTGCTCACATAGCATGGGCAACACTTTAAAAGGATAATGGAGTGTATGTCAGCCATGTGCCTGGAAGGTTAAAAATGGGAATATTGGAAGAGCTCTAAGGATTTCTACTTCCACTCTCTCCACCATCTTCTGATTTTAAGACATCACTGTAAGACAGCACAAACTATACCAACCAGAAAACCTGACTAAGTGTCTCATCACCACTATCTTTATATCAACATCTATTCAATACCTCTTATGGACTATAGTTTAGTACAGCACTCAATTCATATTAAAGGAGAGACATTTATTTTTACTGTTAAATTTACTATGAACTTACAATAAATACTAGTATTTACTTGACTCTGATAATGTACATCTTCTGCATATATCTTAGCTCTTTCTTGATCATTGAAATCAATATATATATATACATATATATTATATACTATATATCATATATAGTTATATATATATAACTGTACTAACAAGAAAGTGAAAATTCAGTAAGCAGACTGGGAGTAAATATGTGTAAATCATATATCTGAAAAAGAATTCATATGCAGAATATACAAAGAACTCTTACACCTCAATGATAAGAAGACAAGTAACCCAATTTTAAAATAAGCAAAAGGTGTCAATATGTGAATAGCCAATAAGAGCATGAAAAGATGTTCAACATCCTTAGTTATTAGGGGAATAAGAACTAAAATGACAATGAGATACCACTTCACACCCACAGGATGGCTATGATAAAAAAGACAGACAATAATATGTGTTAGCAAAGATGTGGGGTAAATTGTCACCTTCATACTTACTGGTGGGTATGTAAAATAGTACAATTGCATTGGAAAACTGAATGTGGCTCAAGCAGTTGAACACCCACTTCCCACATGGGAAGTCCTGGGTTCGGTTCCTGATGCCTCCTGAAAAAGCAAAAACAAGCAAAAGGCAGAACAATTGATAAAATCAACTCAGGGAAGCCCATGTGGTTCGGTGGTTGAGTGCTGGTTTCCCACATACAAGGTCCTGGGTCCAATCCTTAGACCCCGGTACCTCAAAAAAAGAAAAAAGATAAACTCACCCAAGAGAAATGAAAACATATATTCCCACAAAAAAAACTTTGTGCACAAATGTTCAAGGCATTAATCATGATGGCCAAAAAGTGGAAACAACCCAAGTCTATCAACTGATAAATGGATATACAAAATGTAATATATCCATACAATGGAATGCTATTCAACAATAAGAAAGAATGAAGTGCTGACACATGTTACAAAGTGAATGAACCTCTAAAACATTTTATGCTAAGTGAAAGAAGTCAATCACAAAAGACTACATGTTGTGTGATCGCTTTTACGTGGAGTATCCAGAACAAGCAAATCTATGAAGACAGAGGGTTCATTAATGTTTGTCTAATGCTGGGGATGTGGTGGGGAATGGAGAATAAAAGGGAAATTACAATAATGGAAATGTTCAGAAATAAGATAGTTGTGATAGTGGCACAACTTTTTAAATGTACTAAAAATCATTGAGCTGTATTGATCATTTAAAAACAGGTAAAATTTATTGCATGGAAATTTTATCTCGATAAAGCTGTTAAAAAAATCCACAGAGATTTTCTGGGATGGA
Organism: Cabassous unicinctus; assembly: GCA_029593785.1. Classification (NCBI taxonomy): domain Eukaryota; kingdom Metazoa; phylum Chordata; class Mammalia; order Cingulata; family Chlamyphoridae; genus Cabassous; species Cabassous unicinctus. The sequence continues at coordinate 12,468 of JAQZBX010058756.1, forward strand.
GGAAGCCATCTCCTTTCTATCATGTGTTAGTAAATCTAGTCATTGGAGAACTGTCCTTTTGAATCCCCAGTACTATTATGCAGATCTTCTTCACCCCAATTATTTGTGTGTTTAAAAGCAGTAATTTAAAAGCCGCAAATGAAACTTGACTTCTATCTGAATTTCTTGACCCAAAAAAATGTGGTAGAAAGGAAACAATTTAAATTAAATCTGAATTTATCTGCAGAACGTTATCAGCTTGCTTTTGGAATGTTAACATATTACTATTGAATTAGATCACTCTTCATTAGCATGTTAATCAGAAATAATAAAGAACTGTGAAGTGAAGCCCCAAGGGAATTCATGAATCTGTCTTCAATATTTATGGGCACCTGCTGCAAATTTCAGAATCCTAGAAAGGAGAACAGAGGCTAATTCCTCTTTAATCAGTCCATGGTCTTTGAAAGTATTTTCACCATTATTTTGAGCTATTTTTCTAGAACATTATTTCTAGCTTGTCCCCCAGGATCAGTGGCACTATAAAATTCTCTTAAAACTGGTCAGCGCTGGTTCTTGGAAAGGTAGAGGAAATAGTTCCTCCAAATGTGGATTATTTTGCGCATATGACAACTACACTGACAGGTATTTAAAAGTTATGAATAACATGTATTTGGGGTCACAAAGAAAACAACAGGAAAATTGGTGGTGGTGTTAGAAAATAGTATTTCTCTGAGTGTTTCATTTCATTTTTTTGCTTTAGAGGATTTGCTAAATATTCCATATTTGACATAAATATCTTTTTTTTTTTTTTAAGATATTTATACTGTAGATGCTGAATACCCTGGCAAGCGTTACTGGAGAATCACTTAAATTTGCATTGACTGCTTTCCTCTAAACTGAGCTATTTTTAAATGTATTTTTAAAATGATATTAAAATAATATTTGCTTTTTATGAGTATTTTTTATGAATTTTAACACATGTATAGTTTCATGTAATTACCACCACAATCAGGAAGCACAACAGTTCTATCACTGCCCCCTAAAAATAATTCCCTTGCTTTATCCCTTTATATGCACATCCTCCCTCCCACTCATAACGGGCAACTATAGATCTGGCAACTACACATCTGTTTCCCATAACTTTAGTTTTGTCTTTTCAGGAATGTCATATAAATGAAAACATTCAGTGCGTAACTTTCTGAAACTGGCTTCTTTCACTCAAAATAATGTTTCTGATATTCATCTAAGTAGTCGTATGTATCTATATTCATTCTTTTTTTTCCCCTTAGTAGTATTCCTCTCTATAGTCATACAGCAGTTTGTTTATCCATTCAACCACTAAAGAACATTTAAGTTGTTTCCAGTTTTGAATGGCTATGATTAGAGTTGCTACAAGTAGTCAGATACACGTTTTTATGTGAATGTAAGTTGTCATTTCTCTTGGTACATACCCAAGAATAGGCTTTTTGAGATTTCCAGTTATTTTGCATCTTTGCCTGACTTGTCACTACCAGTATTTTTCGTTACCATCCCAATAGGTCATATATAGCTAATTGCCATACTTTGAACTTGATCTCAGGACATGTGCTACCAGCTATGCTATGAATCTGGCAGACTCCTTTCTTTGCCACAGTTTATTTTTGTATCAAAGGGGAATAGAGGTACTTTTCTAGTTTCCATACAGTTTTGTGAGTGTGTGTGTGTGTGTGTATGTGTGTAGTCAAATTAGATGGATTTAAAGCATGAGGAAAAGGATGAAGCAAATATATGAAATATTTCTTACCACCATTATAACTTTTATAATCACTGGCAATTCTTTAAGTAGAAAGAATATCACTAATTCAACTTTAAACATGACTGATGATGTTTTGTGACCTTGTAAGGAAAGATGGGAGGAGATTTAACATGACTTATCATATTTTATCAGGTTTTATTTAATCCAAAATGAATAAATATTCTTTCATGTTGCAGAATCTAATCTGGGAAGTGTTAGAAATAACTGTGAGGGGTGGGTAAGTTTTAGGAATTGAAAATCAGAAAAACAAATCTACTTAAGCAGTAAAAAAAATAAGTAAAGAATTTCACCTCAAGATCAGAGTTATCTCATATTTACAGACTGTCAGCATTGTTCCACTAGATCTCAGGGATAAATATATGTGTGCTTCTGTAAAATGCTAATTCTGCTTTTTCTTTTTCCTCCTTGGGAAAATTTCTAATGGGATGAGGGATATAATAGAAACTCCATATCTCATATTTTTCAGAGGTGATGATGAAAGGAAAACCTCCAGCACATAATATTGCCATTTTGACCTCCATTGGAAGTGTTAAATTGTAATAAAGGAAATAAGAGCACTATTAACAGTTCACTCTACAAATGTGTATTCGAGGGTCTAACAGAAAAAGAGATTTTGCATATAAATATTTCATTGAGTGCAGTGGACTATGTCTGATAAACAGTTTACTCTGGCTTTTTCAACACTATTTTTCCTCTATATTCCTGAAGGTTTGTCATTTATGGAGAAAATGTTGTTAGAAGAAATTTGTCGCTTTCCAAACTAGGTCACAAAACCTACTGCTGTTTCTACTTGGGCACCACAATTGAATTCAACAAGACATTTACCTGGTTACAAAGCTCATAGTATTAGAGTTTAATTTTTCTTTATCTTAATCCATCCCAGTGTCGGTCCCTATTGTTATTTCATGCCAAAAAGCTTTGTTACTCAAAACCCATCAAATAATGGAAAGGGCAGAGAATAGCAGTGTTTATAGAATCCATTAATTACTGAAGTCACAATTTATTTCCAAAATCGTGTGGGCCACCTTTCCACCTCAGATTTAAATAAAATCTTCTATCACACTTTTCTTCTGTTTTGAGAGGAAATCTGGAATTAGAATTAGAAGATGTGGTTGGAGGCCTGGCTCAACAATTTATTACTTGTGGAATCTTGCTCAAGCACCTGAACTTATTAAGCCTAATTTTAAATAAAAATGACAATAAAAACATTAGTAGCATCTAGTGCATGGCCCTAAGGATGAAAATTATTTGATGCATCAGAATGCACTCTAAATTGCAGATTTGAAAATGTGGATATTATAATTAGCATAACATTATTGGAAAACAGCCAAGCATATGTCTTTGTTGCTTATTTGACCATAATCATCTATGCTGCAATTCAGAATTGATATTTATGGAGCACATATTAGGTTTCTAGTCTTTTATAGGCTCTTCAATGAGTCAGATAAAAGACCTTGATGGTGGAATTGTTTATATTCTAGACTTGGTTTGATGGTGAGTGATGGAGAAGGACAAGCTGGTGAAGGAGAAATGAGCCCAATGAGAGACATGTGAAACACCGAAAACTATGTCAGAAAATGTCTCAATGATTAAGATAATCACTTAAGTGATTAAGCAGCAGAATCTTACTTTGAGAACTTTTATTTCTCATCAGTCACAAACTCAGCATCCCCCACCTGTGCCCCTCTATTTTCTCCATTTCCCAAAACCAATGGGGTGAGTGGCAGGGAATATGGCCAACATGACCTCAGTAAAAACATTGAGAAATTCTTCTGGTTTCTCCTTCCTTCCAAAATTGAGATTATATATCATTTCAAATTTCTTAGGATCTCAATGTATCCTCCTTGTTTATTTGAAGTACAGGAGAAATGGGTTCTATGAAAAGCTGATATACAATTCAGGTATGACCAATATCTGAATGAGTGAAAAGCTTAGGGCTGCAGTTTCAAACTCCTAACTCAACAGGCCACGATGTCAGAAGGAGTGTTCTAATCAGGAGGTCAGTGTGCTAGGCAGAAAACCTCATCTGGAGAGTGTGACTGAGTAATAAGAGTTATCAGCCTTGGCAAGAGCTTGTGCTGCACACACAAAAGCAATCCATCCAGTTATAATGAATGGAGAGGAGAAAACAATAAACATGCAAATGCACTCCCACTCCTTACAAATACATTTTTATACTTCTTCAGTAGAGGAGTAAGGGAAATAGGAATAGTGAGACAAAAGCAAAGTTTAATATTCTCTAGGAGGTAAAAAGAAAACTTTTGGAAAATCTATATCTTCCAGTCTGAAAATATTGCCTAAAAACATTAGACTCTCTGGATGTTAAGTTATAATCAGCTATTAATCTCTTGTTTTGTATTCTAAATTTCAGACGATGGAAATACCCTCATTCATGAAAGCTCACATAAAATAAGAGAAGTTGTGATAAGGATGGGCTAATATTTTTAACTTTTAGACATTATCCGAATTTAATAGAAAAACTTCTGTATATAACATGGCAAATTTAATGAGCAAATTACTTAGGAAATGGAAAGCATGGTTGGTTGACCAAGTTATGGAACATATGCAATGTCACTGGAAATCAAAAATATAATAATTTTGTCATGCTATTTTCAACTAATCAAAAAATAGCAATATTTTAAAATAATGGTTTTGATGCAATGAAACATATTTGTTCATATTTGCTCTTGTTTATGTAAATTGGAAAACCTTTTCAAAATATATTGAAAGTACAGAGAAAGAAGCTTTCAAATGCAAAGACTTTCACCTACCAAATCTTTGGAAAACTATTCTTGGGAAATAGTTCTCAGTAAAAAAGAAAAAGATGCATGAATATATTATTATTTCTTTGCTTATATAAAAGCCAACAAAGAAGGAAATAAGCCATATAGCTAACCATAAGAACGTTTTACTGAATGCAATATTTTCCTAACCCTTAAAAGGGCATTGGTGGTGAGGTTTTGAAATCATGGGAAAGGTTTGTGGTATAATTCTTTTCATTGTTAAATGCTATATTATCAGAAGTTTGAGAACTTAAACAAGCACCAAAAATCATGCATGAAAATACTTATTGTAACTGGATATCTCTGAATACTTGGTGGTGATTCTGTATTAACTTTTGAATTTCTTGTGTTATTAATATTATCCAGTCTCAATCTCTCTCTCTCTCTCTCTCTCTCTCTCTCTCTCCTTCTCTCTCTATCTAAATATATGGTACATTCACAATAGGAAAATAGTTGCATTAAATAAAACTTTTCCTTGGTACTTTAGAGATAGTGAGAGTTCCATGACTTTTTTTTTTCTTTTAGCTTTTTTTATTTTATTATTTTTTCTCCCTCCCCAGCCCATTGTTGTTTGCACTCGCTGTCGGCTCTCTGTGTCCATTCGCTGTGTGTTCTTTCCATATCTGCTTTTCTTTTCTTCTTCTTC
>JAQZBX010058757.1:0-17672 GCA_029593785.1 Cabassous unicinctus
CTCTGAGGAGACCTTAAATAGCCTCGTGGAAACTAATCAAGCACCTCCCACTTCCTGGCATCCCCAGGGGATCTGAAACTCTGATGCTTGTCAGTGCAGCATGATAAAATTGGCTGACTATGCCCCCTCCAGAGTCAAGCCTCAGTATCACCAGGCTGTTAGGTAAATCAGGCTTCCTCAGCAGATTTGCCTCTCCCCTCAGCCTGGTGCTGTTTCAAGGCAGCTTATTTGCTCCCCAAAGCTATGAGGGGTCCAGGCAATGAAACCCACAGAAAGGAAATCCCTCTCCACCTTCTGCCAGAACTGTCCTACTCTTGGAGAATGCTCCCTCTCACCAGGTTGATGGCAGGAGTTGGGGCATATCCCTGGGCAGCTAGGTAGATCAACCTTCCTCAGAAGATTCACTACTCCCTCAGCCTGGTGCTGCTTCAAGGCAGCTATTTTGTTCCCCAAAGCTGCAAGGGGTTCCAGGCAGCCAAATCCACAGAAAGGAAACCCCACTCAACCCTCTACCACAACGCTCCCACTCTCAGAGAATGCTCCCTCTCACCAGGTTGCTGGTGGGAGTTGCAGTTTGTCCCAGCCTTTTTCCCTGAGGGTGGGGCTAAGCCATCTGTGTTGACTACCACAGGCAAGGGAAAAACTCATGAATCTTTCCTGAGCAATCCACCTCGCCATCCAGCTCCCTCCAGATTGATGACCCCAGGTTTTCATTCTGTGCCCCCCTTTGCACAGACCCCCATGCAGGATCCTGTCCCCAATCAGCCATCCTTTGAGGGTGAGTTAGTGAGTGCCCTCCTAAACCGACATCATCTTGCCATGTTTTTTGATTTTTGATCATTTATCCATACCAGGAAAACTTTCTCCATATCAGCTACAAAGCTGTTTCTCTTTCTTATCATTCACATGTTCACTGAAGCAGTACTTGTAATTTCCTTCAAAATCTTTTCCTTTGCACTCATAACTTGCCCATTTGGCACAAGTGGTTTAGCTTGCAGACTACCTTGGCTAGGCCAATTTGTTGATTAAATTCACCATCTTATATGGGTGTGGTGTGTGGCTTCCTAAAGCAATTACAATAATAACATCAAAGATTTTATTTTACAGGTCACAATATCACTTGGAATAAAAATGAAAAAGATGAAATTTTGCAAGAAATACCAATAGCTATTACACAGAAATGATGTGAGCACATGTTATTAGAAAAGTGGTACCAATAGTCTAGCTTGAGGCATGGTTGCCACAAACCTCTAATTTGTAAAAAAAAAAAAAAAATGCAATTCTGTGAAATGCAATAAAGTGAAAAGCAATAAAACATGGTATTCCTGTATTGGTAAAAGCCATTTTACCTTTTTAGTTAATTCTTAATTACATTTTTTAAGAAGGCCCTTTGTAGTTACATTGCTGCTTTTGTTTTCTTTTCATTATAGTTGCAGTCCAAAAAAATAAGCCTCACCTCCAAAAATGAATACTATTACAAATTTAGTAAACTCCTATAATAAATAGTCTACACAATTTTTAGAGTGAGACAGCCAGTTGAAAGTACAAAGACTTTACTAAAATTGAATTTCAAACAAAATGACATAGTTTAAGGATGATAATAATGAAAAGGTAATAATCATTTTTTCTTCTTTATGGAGAGAAGAACAGATCAATTTTATCTGCTAAAAGCCATATATATAATTTGATTGATTCAAAGAAGAAATTTTTTGTAGTTGCCATAATATCTAAACTATGGACACATTCTGGATTCTTAATGTAATTGAAAAATAAACAATATTAATCACTTTTCATTCAATAAACACATTGATTTTTACTGAGATTCTAGGATTCTATCACCAATCAATATCAAAACACCATAAATTTGAGAAAATTTCTCATCTATGCAATTGCTTCAATGTTTCTTCTAAATCTTTTTATATGTGAATCAGTAGCTATGCTCTGTGGCAACATAACACCAACATTAAAAATGCGCTAATATGAAATAATTGAAAATGCAAAGTTGCCAAATTATAATCTATAATATAGTTTACCAGGGGACAGTGTGGGGTAGAGAACAGGGAGATAGGTCTGAAGATATACCAATTTTTTTGTGTGTGCAGTGAGAAAATTTTGGTAATGGATGGAGATGTTGGGAGCATGGCATTGTGAATGACATTAATGGCACTGATTTATATATTTGAATGTTGTTAAAGAGGAAATTTTAGGTTGTATATATGGCACTGGAATAAAAACAATAAAGGCAGCAGTAACACCAGGAGCTGGTCGTTTTTTTATCTCAGAAAACTAGCCAATGGTCAATATCCTTGCCATAAACCTCATCATTTTGGGGGGTGAGGCATTCAGTATTTCACCTTTTATTATCTGTAGATTTGTCACTGATGCCCTTAATGAGGTTAAGAAAATGCCCATTTATTTCCTAGTTTTTAAGTGGTTTTATCAGAAATAGATTTTGTGTTTTGCCTACACATTTTCTATGCCTTTGGACATGATCATATATTTAAATTTCTGGCTTATTTAGTCTATTAATTTGATTTTTGTGTTGATCTATTATCTTACCTTAAAATAATCTTGATTTTGGAGGTAAATGCCACTGGCCATGGTGTATTATCTGGTAGTATATTATTAAATCAGATTTGATAAAATTATCTTAAGAATTTTGCTGCATTATTCCTGACGAATATTGTCATGGCCTGAGGTAAGGTAGAGCCAGTGCATGGATCAGGTGCTGGCTAATGAGTAGGAAGCAGATGTGGAGGGATTCCCTGACTTCATGTCCAAGGCTACCATTTGTGGTTGGGTACAGGCCATAAAAACAAATACAAACTTGGAATCAGCCAAAGAACCACACTTTACAAATGCTGTTGTATAATAAAGATAAAATAGACTTAAAATGGAAGATAAATTACATAGACTATTTTTTAAAGACATTTTCATTAGATTTAATGACAGTGGGGTTGAAATGGAGAGTCAAGGTATCTGCTATCTTCTGAATTATGGTAAATGTGGGAAGTACCCCTGAGTCAAAAAATTTTGTTGTAGAGAAATCTTTAAGCAGGTGTCTAAATGGTGCCGAGGTCCCGGTGGGACAAATTGGATTGTTGGGATCCATGAGGCATCTTTTCAATAGGAATTTAGATTTCTGTGCCTGGACCCAGAAGAGGACTGTGATGAGATTCTTTGGCTACCATCAGTGTGTGGATGGTGATTGACCACAACGGTTTGCAAAATGTGTCATGTCCCTCCCTTTCATTTATGCAAAACATTCAGAAATTGGCAGAGTAGCAGAGGGTTATCACTTTTGCAATATTAATCTCTACTCCTTTACCAATTTTCCTCACAGAGGGCTAAGGTGGCAGGAGCATTTTTGAGAAGTATGTTCACTTGTGAGGGCAAACCAGCACCTGAGAGTAAGGGGTTAAGAGTTTATCTGCTGGTTAGTCAGGGGCACCATCCTTTTCACAGCACCAGGAGGCTGGGTGAAGGCTCACAGCCTCAAAGGCAAGGGTCTGTGTTACTGGTACCAGGTTTTATCATGCTATAAGAGGCCAAACAGTAAGAACAAAGAAAGTCTCAAGTAGGTGGGCAGAGGGGCTGCCAAATCTGCACCCACAGGCTGGTTTCTTTGATGTCCTGGATCTCACCCAAGGCAGGTGTGATGTGAGTGGATCCTGGGCATTGGTACTGATGCTCCTGGCCCTGGAGGAAAGTTAGTGAGGTAGTGGATGAACAGCAGGGATGAGGGATGTCTTCTGTTCAAAGATGGTAGAATGTGGTGTGAGATATTGTTGTTTATTCATTCTTTTGCATATAGACATCTATACTATTCATTCCCAATTTGTCTTTGGACCCTTTTCAAAAACCGGTTGGCCTTAAGTGGGACAGTTAATGTCTGAACGCTCATTTTTATTCCAGGGTCTGTATTTCTGTCCTTGTGCCAATACCATGCTCTTTTGATTACTGTGACATTGTAATAAGTTTAAAATCAGAACCATGAGTCCTACAACTCCATCAATGGCTTCTGGACATTTATCTTGTTTCATTGGATGGTCCACCATTTACAGTTTCTTTGTCTAGGAATCTTTTTTTGTGACACTGTGTACTTTAATGTTTATAAAATATTAAACTCTGGAGTTTAGTTCCTCAGCTGTCTGTTCCTTAAGTATGTACCCAACTAGTGATAAGACAGAGTTATTCATGAATGCCAGGAGCTGGTCTAAACAAAGAAACCCAAACAAAAAACACCTTCCACTGTCTTTGCAAATTGTCTCTGGTTTCCTGGTAGTCTCCTTCAAAGCTTAGCTCTCCTATCAAGATCAGCCTGAGGCAAACAGAAGTGCAGGGTTCCTTCTAACTTATATGAGCCTTGTGAAGCCAGGGATTCTCCTTCTTTTCCTGGACTTGTGCTTCTAGTGGCTCCTGAATTCCCCTGTTTACAGTAACAGGAATTTGAATGACTGGCCCCCTCTATACCTTCTGAAATACTCATCCCTCCCTTGTGCTCCCTTGTGTGACTTTAATTCAAGTAGTGCTTTGCCCCAGCCTGCTCCAAATTAATTGCTTCTCATACTCTCCCAGCTCTCTGCCCTCAGAACAAATTCTAGGTGGGGAAGCCTGAGACAAATTGCCTGGCTAAGTCCCTAAGACATCCAGCTGATATATTGGCACTGAAATACATGCATACAAATATGCAGCAGTACCCTGAACTGCTCTACCCATTCTGCACAACATGATGTCGGGGAATGGGTGGTGGTAGCCACTTCAGGGAAGGTGAAAATCATGTGCATTGATGATAATTTACCTGCATCTTCCTCCTGCTCCTATCTGAATGCTGTTGTACTGATCCACAGACTACAGTTTCATAATTAGTTGACTCAGATAGTTCCTGCCAGTTCAATAGCTGTTTTGGTGGAAGGGCTTGATCTTTGGAGTTTCCTACTCCACCACTGGCCCACAATCTTCTCCTTCATTAGTTCTTGTCTTCAGACTCACCACAGCCCTGTTTAAACTCTTTCCTTGGCTCCTTTTTACCTTGGAATGAGGCCCAACATATAGTAAAAAAAATGTAGCCTGCAGTATTGCTCAGAATTGGCTTCTTTCCAAACATTTTTTTCCTTATTCTCCTCTAATAATACACTTCTTTAGTCACACTGAATGATTGTGAATTCTTGGTCTGAATAATTCTCCATTGTTTCTTTGCATATGGTGGATCCCTTAACTGATGTCTTTCTTTTCATCCATTTCATGCTTATCTCCTATTTAAGTAGTAAGTCTCAGCTGAGACACAACTTTATTATATTGGCATGTTTTTCACCCACTAAGATAGTCTTCTATCACCACTTGTACTTATTCTCACATCTCTGCTCTCCAACCACTGTGGTATATCTCCATTTTGATGACAGTCTAATCCACCAAAATGTGAGCCCCTGGTGGTGAAGACTGTGTCTGTGTCTACATGTTGTCCCAGTGCTAGAATTACCATTGACCCACAAAGCTCATTAGTCTAATTAAATTGAATATAGGAAAACTATTAATTTTAGTGATATGGAAAGGGAGTTCAAGGACTTAATGGACAAATATTCATCAGGTTCATGAAGAAGTTATGTGTAATCCCAGAAGTAGGTCTGTGGCTGCCAGAGCTGCTTCTGTGACACCAGCTGAGACACCTGTCTGCATATACATGGCAGTGCCAAATTAGCTTCTTTACAAACACATCATTTTAATATCAGGTGGAGGGGGAACACACTACTCTCCTCATTCTTCCCGAAAGATATCTTATTCATTCTTCACCTATACACTTTTCTCCAGGGTTTAAGGTTTTCAAAGTTAAGGGAACTATATTATGAATTTTTAAATCATTTTTATATAGCTATTTGCTTGGGAATTATACTTATAGCATAATCAAATGAAAATAAAGGAGTTAGTAATTAAGGAAACAAAGATTAACAAATCAAATTACATAGAATCATAGTTATCAACAAGTCAGTATCCCTAAAGTTAAGTCTAAAATAAATATGCAATATATAGAAGAAGAAACTCTAGTAAATGTGTGAAGTTGTTCTTATATATCTAGGTACATGTATTTCTGTGAATATGAAGCAACATTCAAATAATGATAGCACCCCAAAATTAATCTAAAAAGATATTATTACACCAATAAAAATTAATAGGTTAGTCTCTAGTTCAGGGGAACATGAAGCAAATGATAATGGAGTTATCTTAAGGAATAACCTTATCAAAATACTGAAAAAAATTTTAAGGAGAATGAATATCCATAGGTTTTAGAATGTATGATGAAACACTGACCATTTCCAAAGTCATTGGAAATGAACCTCAACACAAATTGTGGTTAAGTGATAAATGAAATGTTACATGTAATGGGTAAAATTGAACACTACAAAATATTTTAGTAAAATGAAATAATGCTGGATTTCTGACTCATTTCTTATTTAAAACAAGAGATCCAAGCTTTAAAGGGAAAAAAAGATATCATACTAGCAATACAAAGAAACAAAAATTTTTTAAAGAAATTCTTAGTTTCAGGAAATTCATTACAAATTATAACAGAATGCAGAATAGTTAAGAAAACTTGTATTGCCCTGTGGAAAAATTTGGAATTTTTGAACTACAAAGAATATTGTGAACAATATAACATTTAAAAATAAACAGTTGCAAAATATCATCTCCTAAAAATGAACCACTGAATTTGGGGTGTCATTAACAAATTAATCAAGTGTAGTAAGGAATATTGTTGTTTTTTTATGTTATTTTTCAAATCACTCAGCATTTAATGTTGTAAATTTTATGTTATTTCTAGAATTTAAAAAAAAATCTATCCTCTTATACATAGAAATATGCTTGTAGGTTATAATCCTCTAACTAGTAAGTTTACATCTCAATTATTGTGAAGGTAATGGGGGAAATTTTTTCTCATTTAAAAGGAAATACTTATGATCTACTTCTATGAGGTTCAATAAAATATAAACTGATATTTTATGAACAGCATTTCATCTATCTATATTATGGAAAATGTAGTGTGTAATTCTATAAAACACCAACAAAAATGCATTAACATTCATATTAAAAAGGCATTAAGCCCAGTTACTTTGAAAGAGCAAAATATGCTTTAGCTCTTATGGTGCTTTGAATGTTCAGGCACTGGCTGATAGGGGAGTCAAACATGGGCATCACCCTGGATCCTTGAACCCTCACTGCTCTCCTTGTCTCCCACAGGAGAGCTGATGATACAGGGGTTTGCCATGAATCACTCCACCCTCTAACCTGGGCTGCATGTGGAATAGTGGGGGCAAAAGGACTGCATGGGATAAGCTGGATTTTACCGTCTCTCTCTGTAAACTTTTGCCTGTTCTGCTCATTTTCAAGTCTTAGCACATTGAGTTTCCTCTCTGTAGCCAGAGATGCCAGGCAACTTTCATGAGTTTTTCTATCATAATAACTATTTCAATTTACATAATAAGAAGCAATGTTCCCCAGCTCATTTTCCAGATTTGTGTCAACCTTCTCTATATGTCAAGTTTTTATTATTTAAAAGTGATGTTGCCATGCACCTTGGTAATACTTTTCTCTATTTCCAAGAGGTCAATTCCCTGCTGGACTGATTCATGTTGAAGTTGCAGGAAGAGTTGTTGACGTACTTCAGAAGGATTTGCAGGTTTTGGTGAAACTTCTGAGTCTGCTTTTTTAGGTGTTTATTTTCCTGCTGTTGAGATGCTTGCTCAGTTTTCAGATGTTTTTTTTTTTTAATTTAGTTCTTTATTAAGTTTCATTGAGATATGTTCACATATCATAAAATCTATCCAAAGTGTATAGTCAATGGATTTTAGTATAATCATAATGTGGTGCATTCATCACCACAAAAATTTTAGAACAATTTCATTACTCAAAATAGAAGAACTCTACACCCCTTAACAGTCCTTCCCAAGCCCTACATAACCAAAAATCTAATTTCATCTTTATAAATTGATTTATATTTGTATTTTACATAAATGGAATCATACAACATGTAGTACTTTGTGTCTGGTCACTTAGCATAATGTGGGTTTTTTTGGTCTGTTATTAACATCTTGTGGTATTAACATACATTTATTCAGTTTCAAATTAAAATGGTCTTATATATGCAATTTTACCCATATTCACATTTCATATTAGCAATATACATGGCCTTAGGCTTTCCCTTTAAACCACTTTCATACCCACCTAATTCTACTGCTAGTTACAGAAAATATGTTGGTCTTTTACCTTTTCTCTTTATTTCCAAAGATTAAAACACATCTTTTTACCAATTCTGCACAAGTTGACCCTCACTCTTCCATTCTCCAACCTCATTCTATTTTCTGGTGACCTATATTCAAGTTATTAACTCCATGAGATTATACAATATATTTAGTTCATAGAACCTCAATCATACTATATTTACACTTTTGTGTCTGGCTTTCTTGACTCAATGTAATATCATTCAGGTACATCCATGTTATCATATGTTTTACAACTTCATTTCTTCTTACAGCTGCATAATACTCCATGGTGTGAATACACCACAGTTTGTTTATCCATTCATCATTTGAAGGACACCTGGTTGTTTACAAATTTGGCAATTGTGAATAACACCACGTGCACATCAGTGTGCAGATGTCTGTTCATATCAGTATATTCAGTTCTTCTGTATATATACCCAGTAGTGGCATTGTCAGGTCACATGGCAAATGTATATTCAACTTCTTTAGGAACTGGCAGTTCTCCACAGTGGCTGCATTCCCACCAACAGTGAATAATCATTTCTATCTCTCCATATCCTCTCCAACACTTGTAGTTCTCTGTCCTTTTAATTGTGGCCATTCTAATAAATGTGAAATATCTCATTGTAGATTTGATTTGCAGTTCCCTAATCACTATTGTTGTTAAAATTTTTTTCATCTGTTTTTTGTTGTTGTGTTTTACACTTTGTATTTCTTCTTTAGAAAAATGTCTATTCAGTTCTTGTGCTCATTTTTAAATTGGATTGTTTGTCTTTTCATTGTTCAGTTGTAGCATCCCTTTATATATCTGGATATTGAACCATTATCATTTATGTGATTTCCAAATATTTTCTCCCATTGAATTAGCTGCCATTTCACCTTTTTGACAAAGTCCTTTGAGGTGCAAAAGCATTTAATTTCACAGGATCCCATTTATGCTTTTTTTTCTGTTGCTTGTATTTTGGATGTAAGGTGCAAGAAACCATAACCTACCACAAGTTCTTTAAGATGCTTCCCTACATTTTCTTCAAGTAGTTTTATGGTCCTGGCTTTTATTTTTAGGTCTTTGATCCATTATGAGTATATTCTTGAATAGGGAGTGAGATAGGCGTCTTCATTCATTCTTTTGGTCATGGATATCCAGTTCTCCCAGCACCATTTGTTGAAGAGACCATTTTGTCCTGTTAACATGGCTTTTGTAGGCTTGTCAAAAACCAGCTGGCTGCAGAAGTGAGGGATTATTTCTGGAATCTCAATTCTATTCCACTGTATACATACTGATGCCAATACAATGGTGTTTTGACAATTGTTTCAAAGTCAGATAGTGAAATTCCTCCCACTTTACTCTTATTTTTTAGAATGCTTTTGGCTATTTGGGTGCACTTTCACTACCAAATGAATTTGGTAATTGCCTCTTCTATTTCTGCAAAGTAGGCTATTAGAATTTTGATTTTTATTGCTTGAATCTATAAATCAGTTTGGGTAGATCTGACATCTTCAATATTTGCTCTTCCAATCCATGAATACGGAATGTCTTTCCATTAGTTTAGGACTTCATTGATTTCTTTTAGCATTTTTTAATAGTTTTTCACATATAGATCCTGTACTTCTTCAGTCAAATTGATTCCTAGGTATTTGAGTCTTTTTGTTTTTATTGTAAATGGAATTTTTCCCCTCATTTCCTCCTCAGATTGTGCAATACTATTGTACATAAGCTTTATTCATTTTTGTGTGTTGATCTTGTATCCTGCCACTTTACTGAACTCATTTATAAGCTCAAGTAGCTTTGTCATAGACATTTCTGAATTTTCTAAATATAAGATCATGTCATCTGCAAATAATCAGAGTTTTAATTCCTCTTTTCCTATCTGGATGCTGTTTTTTTCTTGTCTAATTTCTCTAGCTAGAACTTCTAGCACAATATTGAATAACAATGGTGACAGTACATATCCTTGTAGTGTTCCCGATCTTAAAGGGAAAGCTTACAACCTTTCCCCATTGTGTATGATGTGGGCTATGGCTTTTTCATATATGCCTTTTGTCATATATAGAGGAATTTTCCTTCTGTTCCTATCTTTTGAAGTGTCTTTTATGAAGAAAGGATGCTGGATTTGGTTGAACACTTTTTCTGCATCAATCGAAATGATCATGTAGTTTTTCCCTTCAATTTGTTAATATGGTGTATTATTTTAATTGATTTTCTTATGTTGAATCACCCTTGCATACCAGGAATATATCCCACTTAGTTGTGTTGTGTAAGTCTTTTGATATGCTGTTGGATTCTCTTTGCAAGTATTATCTTTAAAATTTTTGCATCTATGTACATTAGAGAAATTGATCTATAATTTTCTTTTCTTGTGGTGTCTTCATCTGACTTTGGTAGTGTGGTGAAGCTGGTTTCATGAATTGTGTTGGGTAATTTCCCCTCCTCTTCAATGTTTTGGAAGAGTATAAACAGAATTGGCATTAATTCTTCTCAAAATCCTTGGTAGAATTCACCTGTGAAGACATTTGGTCCTGGACATTTCTTTGTTGGGAGGTTTTTGATGACTGATTCAATCTCTTTAATTGTGATTGGTTTGTAAAGCTCACATATTTCTTGTAGCATCAGTGTAGGCTATTTGTGCATTTCTAGGATTTTTTCATTTTATCTAGGTTGTCTAGCTTGGTGGCATACAGTTTCTCATAATATCTTCTTATGATCGTTTTTATTTCTGTGGGGTCAGTCATAACATTACCCCTTTCATTTATGATTTTATTTATTTGCATCTCCTCTCTTTTTTTCTTTGTTAGTCTCACTAAGAGTTTGTCAATTTTATTGATCTTCTCAAAGATCAGCTTTTGATTTTGTTAATTTTCTCTATTTTTTTTTGTTCTCAGTTTCATTTATTTCTGCCCTAATCTTTATTATTTCTTTCCATCTCCTTGTTTTGGGAATGGTTTGCTGTTCTTTTTTTTAGTTTCTCTAGTTGTTCATTAGATATAGGTGTTTAGTGTTATACATTTTCCTCTCAGGACTGACTTCACTGTTCCAATCAGTATTAATTTGTAGTCCTCTCAATATATTTATTAATTTCACTTAGCATTTCTTATTTGACCCACTGATTATTTAGGAGTGTGTTGTTCAGCATCTACACATTTGTGAATTTACTTCTTTCCTATTTATTATTGATTTCCAGTTTCATTCCATTATGATCTGAAAGTGTGTTTTGTATAATTTCAAAATTTTTATATTTATTGATACCTGCATTGTGACCTAACATCTGGTCAATTCTGGAGAAAGATGCATGTGCCTTGAGAAGAATGTATTACCCACTGAGTTTGGGTGCAATATTCGGTATATATCTGTTACATCGAATTCATTTCTCATATTGTTCACATTCTCTGTTTCCTTTTTAATCTTATCTACTTGTTCTGTCTAATGATATGAGCTTGTGTTGAAGTCTCCAACTATTATTGAAGAGATGTCTATTTTTTTGTTTTGTTTTGCCAGAGTTTGCTTCATGAATTTTATGGCACCCTGGTTAGGCGCATAGATATTTATGATTGTTATTTCTTCCTGGTGGATTGTTCATTTTATTAATATATAATGGCCTTCTGTAACTCTTATAACTTTTTTGCATTTAAAGTTTGTTTTTTCCTATATTAGTATAGCTACCCCTGCTCTCTTTTGATTACTGTTTGCATGGAATATCTTTTTCCAATCTTTCACTTTCAGCTGATTTGAATCCCTGAGTCTAAGGTGAGTCTCTTGTAGGCAGCATATAAATGGCTCATATTTTTTTATCCATTCTGTCACCGTACATCTTTTGATTGTGGTATCATATCTTATTTTCATGTCTTTTTACTCATTTGGTTATCTTTCTGCTATTGTTTCTTCTATTCTCTGCTCCAAGCCTCACTCTCCTGTCTTTTTCTTTCACACTATAAGCCTTCCTTTAATATTTCCTGCAAAGGTGGATTCTTTTCAATGAACTCTTTTAGTTTTTTTTTTGTTGTTGTTGTTGTTTGTGAATATTTTAAACATACCTTTGTATCTGAAGGACAATTTTGCTGGATAAAGACTTCTCAGCTAACAGTTTTTCTCCTTCAGTATCCTAATTATATTATACCACTCTCTTCTTGCCTTAATGGTTTCTAGTGAGAAATCTTCACTAAGTCTTACTGGGAGTCCCTTGTATGTGATGGTTTGCTTCTCTCTTGTGGAACTCACTTCTGAATCTGCTTTTCTAGGTATTTATTTTCCTCCTGTAGAGATGCTTGCTCAGATTCCAGATGTTTACTTTGATATCTAAGTACTTCATTGACTTGACTTTCCTCACAAACATTTTTATATATAACTTGCTTTTCCCTAATATATTAAATGTATATATAATTTTTTATATATAAAATAAAATTCTGTTTATTTTATTTAAGGTTTATTTTTAATAAACCTTTTATTTCTCCCCCTCCCTCCATTTTTTGCATTTGCTTTCTGCTCTCTGTGTGCTCTTCTGTGTCTGTCTTCTCTTTAGACAGCACTGGGAACTGGGCCTGGGACTTTTCAGACTGAGAAAGAGGTGCTCAATCTCTTGCACCGCCTCAGCTCCCTGGTCTCCTGTGTCTCTTATTGTCTCTCCTCTGTGTCTCTTTTTGTTGTGTGTTCTTGCTGCCCCAGCTCTCTACATGGGCCAGCACTCTATGTGGACCAGCACTCCTGCATGGGCCAGTATTCTGCATGGGCCAGCACTCACATGGGCCAGCTCTCCAGAAGGGCCAGCTTGCCTTTCACCAGGAGGCCCATTAACATTATTAATGCAGATGGAACCATTGACAATATGTTCCATCAGCATTGTGGAAGTGTCAAGCTTTTTTCCCTGTTCCTTCTGTTCCCACATCCTTTCATTCCATCTAGCAACTTCCAAGGCAAGCAGCTTTAGAGTTTCCTGAAGCTAAACATTTTCATCCAAACCATTAGATGTATCTTCCTGGCAGAGTTCTCCATTCTACTGAGATATCATTAAGATGTTTTTGGAGCCAAGCTCATTGGGGTAGAGGGCTTTGGATGCCTCATTGAGAAACTGTGTGTCCATGAAGAACAGCCATCATCACTCTGTTGAATGAAAATTTAGTGGACTCACTTGTCTCTTCTTTGTCCAGAATGTCTACTACATTTTCCAGGGAAAAGAGAAATCTCTTCCTATCCTATTAAACAATGCCAAGCACAAGTTTTGTAACATTAAAGGACTGCTCTCCAATGGAGTTGACCTGAGCTCTTTACACAATTTGGTTATCTATTCAATCTTCTCACAGACTTTAAGATATTCTTCACATTGAACAGATATGTGCTTATCTAGCTCTGTCTCTTCAAACTACGCTGCTGGACTTTTACTATGAGAGCAATCCAAGTAGCACATAGTAATATTTATAAGGAAAATTCCAATAGACTTGGGCCTTGTCTGCAGAATTCTGACAATTAGAACACTAGACAGCTGCTCTAAGACTAGCTGCAAAGTCATGTCTCTAGCCTGCAATTTCTAGCCATTTGGACAATGATCAAACTTTTATCCCTCAAGAGAGTAGAACTGATGAGGGAGCTCACACTCCTTCCAGGGAAAAAAAGTTCTGCTTGTTAGTTTTGATCTGGATTCTGGGTCCAGAAGTCTCCCAAAACCTAGGGACCCACAGGTTACACCAAGGTTCAAGGCCTCTGTGTTGTCAGGATGATGGGTAGCAGAGCAGTTGTTCCAAATGTCTCCCAAGATCTAGGCAACTTGGTAGATTCTGGGGGCAACTTGCAGCACACACTGAGGAGCTGCATTATCTGAAAGCAGCTTGGGCAAGAAGGGCAAAACCACCACCACCACCCACCCACTTTCATAACATCTCACACAGCAAACTCCAGCAGAGTAGTAGCATCAAATGTCTTGAAGACCTGGGCAATTTGGTAGCTTCAGTTTGGGCAGGAGCTCCAATGTCTCCCAAGACCAAGACAGCTTCAGTTTGGAGGCTAAATGTACAATCAGGCCAGGATCTGAGGTGTCAAGTCAACTGACAAACTTTTGTCCATTTCTCCCTAGTATAATGGGGGTGCCTTCTAGCATTCTAGCAGATTCCCTATTGGGGTGTCTTCTTAGAAATTGGGGCAACCAGCCTACTAATGGTCTAGAAAGAAAAATTACAAATTAGAGGAAGGCCAAGAGTGGCCTTTCTATGGGACCCTGATTTGCAGTTAAACCTGTGTAAGATGAAAGAAGGGTACAAGTAGGTCTAAATGCCAGGGACCATGTGGTCACATGTAAGCTTAGGGAAATTAATCAAAGGCAAGATTTAAGATCCTGATTCCATAAAAAGACAGATCCTCCTAGAAACTCACTTTATTAGCCACTCTGCCTCAGATATCCATAGGAAGTTGCAAAAACTTTTCCTGAGTCCCTAAACTTCCATTAACTTCTGTATTAGTCAGGATCCTCTACAGAAACAGAATCAATAGGAGGTATCTGTAAATAGTATGAGATTTTATGAGTCTCTCATGTGACCATGGGAATGCTCAAGTCCAGGTTCTGCAGGCAGGCTGCCAACCATGGACTCCAATTAAAGTCCAATGAAGGTCTTGGATGAGTTTCTGGGATATATTTAGCTGTCCAAATATGAGCTGGGGAATTCTCTCTGAATGGTGAAATCACTTCCCCTTTTAAGGCATTCAACTAATTGGATAAAACATCACTTATTGTTGATGGCAATCTCCCTCATTGATGTAGATGTGATCAACCATCTATACAGTAAATTCATAGATGACTCAAGTCTATAAATGTCCTTGTATTACAATTAGTCTTGTGCTTGCTTGACCAAACAACTCAGCACAATTCCCTGGACAAGTTGACGTATTAGCCTAACCATCACAATTCCCTTTTAGAAAAAGCCTTCACAGTTTTCAACAATCAAGACCACAACACCTACAGGAAGCAGGTAAGGAGGGGCAGGCAAAAGGCCTAGGGGTAGGTTGACCTTTTAGCTGCAGTCATTAAAGTAACCCTGTCACCTCAGGGCCAACCAAATCTACATTCCACATTAGGAGGAACTGTCTTCAAGTGTGTAGGGCCAGGCCCTTGGCCTCAAGCTGCCTTGCCACTGGAACCCACCATGGCCTTGCCCCAGAATAGGACAGTACAAGGAAACCATCAACCTGGAAAACCCTCTGGTGATCCTTGACATGGCAGATAAGTAGTTAATTTCTTAATTAACATAGTATTGACTTACTCATCCCTGACCTGCCTCTCCTGATCTCTTTCATCTTGGTTAGTCATTACTGATAAGGGGAGTGAATGGGGAATCAAGATCTAGGCCACTGCTAAAACTTAAGTGGTTATATGTAAATGAATATTCCTGGAACCCAAATTCAAGAAGCTAAACAAGGTAGAAAGGTCATCTGAAAATCTGAATATAGGGATTATTGGGGAAAAAAATAAGCAGGATTCTCTCAAGGAAGAAGTTGTTAAAGTCCTCTGACTCATGATTTAAAAGTTCCTGGAGAATGGCCACCCAGTTCCTAGCTAATCCCGTTGCAACACTCCAATTTTTCCAGCAAAAAATAAAAGCCCATAGTATTTTACCTCTTGTGAGAGGGAGCTAATAAGAACGCAGCCCCAACACATGTCTCATCAGGGTCAGGGCTTCCCTGAGTTCCCCAGCTCCTTGCCTAGCAGGCATCCATTGATTTTCCTGGAGGAACAAAGCTGGGGGATCCACTGGGCACTTCATGAACATGATTCTAAAGCTGGGCCTTCCTTATGCTAAGTAAGCATGTAAAAGTTTTCTGTGGGTTTGCCTGTTACAAATAGAATAACAGTAAAAATTAACCTAAAAATGACTCTTTAAGTTTCAATATTATCTTGCAATTGGATTTGATGTATAAAAGAAAGTCCCATTTGATTAGTTCAACTGCTGGAAAAGCAGAAAAACTTACAAACATTAATGCTATTAATAAAATAGTATTAATTTATTAGCTAATAAACAAGAGTGCCCAGGTTGTTTTTAAGTAAAAATATACTAGACACTGTAACTAAGAGTTAAGATAAGATCATTATATAATGCCTTTATATTATAAAACAACAAAAGGATAATATCTGAAATTGTTATAGCCAAGGTGATTTAGCCTAGACCTACTATTTTGATGGTATTTCTAAATTAAACTTAACTTTGTTTATGGTTACTTCAAGTCAAGCCTCACCCTCCCAGATGCTTGCTATTGTGATGGTAATTCTGAACTGAGTTTGCCCTTGCTTCTGGGTATTTCAGGACTGGATTTACCTTTGTAATAGCAAGTATTCACCCCCATTTGAATCATGGAAACTTGTGTTCCCCATTTCTCAGGGGAAGCAAATTTAAGCAGAAATACCTTTCAAAGAGATCTTCAGAATATAATGATATTTTACAGTTAAAATTGTCTTGTAAGGAAAGAAAATTATAAAGAACATTAATGAGTTGTATGTTTCTGAGTCTCTCTATTTGTGTCTGCCTATTTGTTCAGTGTATATATTCACACCTCAGGATAATATTAAATTAACGAATAAAAATCCATAAAAAATCTCTATTCAGATTGCTAAAACCTAAATAAGTGCTTATATGGAAATGAATATTCCTGGAATGCAAATTAGAGAAGCTAAAGAAGATAGGTCATCTAAAAATTTGAGTATAGGGACTTTTGGGAAAAAAAAGTTTTTCCTATGCTCCTTGGCCTACCCAGACACCACAGCCTCCTTTCATTTGCTAAAGTTATGGTGCAAGAGCTGGGTGTGACAAAATAAGGAAAAGACTACGAATGAAGAAAATAGTTTGTCCTGAAATTCCCCAATTTAATCATTTAAACAGCCTTAAAATGAAAATAATTAAATAATCCAATTGTCAAATTTTAGTAAAATGAAAAGGTCCTTAAAAGCTCTGAAGCTAAAACATGGCAGTCACTATGCTTTAAAAGTTATTCAGTTTTAGAATTTTATTGATAACAAATGCTAGCCATTTTCTAAGCCTGCAAATCAACAGTGGATTAGCCCTGATAGCAACCAGGTTCCCCTGCCAACTTGCCTACAGAAAATTGTTTCAGAAATTGAAATGGGACACTTTATTTAGAGAGAAACTCAGCACCCAGACAATGTAATTTGGATAGGAACCTTTATTTCCGGCCGGCCGGGGCCCCCTCCAGCAGTATGGAGAGAAGCGAACCCGGCTTCTCGCGGTGCGTTTTTATAGGGAATTTCTGCAGGGTCAGCATGATTAAGCAACTTTTCTCGTGCTCAGATACCAGATTAGTTAAAACAAAGCATCAATTTTCTTGCGCCAGAAAGGGTAATGGGCAGTTTCAATTGTACACTTCAAATGCATATCTCTTTTATCCATATCCAGCAGAGCAAGCAAGCAAGCAATCTTACAGAAGCTAAT
>JAQZBX010058758.1:0-17667 GCA_029593785.1 Cabassous unicinctus
AAAAGGACCCAGTGGTTCCAGAGGATGTCCCTGTTAGAAGCTGTAGCCCTCATGTTGAGGCTTCTTTCTATCTCATGAGATTAGCTGAATTTACTTTTCTTTTTGAAGGCTCTCCTTTAGGTTAAATCAGCATATGGTTTGTGAACAAATTCTCTTTTATTTATATTTGGAATTAACCCCAAAGAAACCCAAACAATATGTAAATCACTACTATCTGTGAAGTAAACACATTTTAAACCTCTTTTCTAGGTTGGACATATCTTCCATTTATATAAAAATCCAGTCACAAATGTGTTCTGTCTTAAAACAAAATTTTTAGATACATAGATTTTCAAATGTGCTAATGTTTAGTTGATTCAATAATGAAGCAGAAGGGGATAAAGGATAAGTTGGTCAAGACTTGAGAATAAGGAGACCAAAAGTGAAGAGAGATTTCCCCAAAGGAATTGATTAATTTTATAACTTTAAAGTTCTTAGGGTTATTTTCTTGTGAAGTTATAATATCATAACATCCTATCAGCTTCTGCAGGTTAAGTTCTCTCCCCACACAATTGTAAACCAGGATTCAGTTGGCAACCACAAACAGTGGGCCAAATCTGACCTGCTGCCTATTTTTGTAAATAAAGCTTTATTGGAACACAGCCACTCTCATTCATTTTTATTTGATTGTCTATGACTGCCCTCATGATATAACAACAGAGATAGAGATTGCTACAGAGACCATAGGCCCAGAAAGCCTAAGATTTTAACTATCGAGCCTTTTACAGAATGTTTCTTTACCACTGTCATAGATTAATAGCAACTAAAGAAACATATGAACAAAATACAATGCGTATAACTTATTTGGATCTAGATTTGAATAAAACCAAAGATAAAAAGGCAGGGAAATATGAACTAGGGTTTATAAGTTATATCAAGAAATATCATTAATTTTCATTCTAAATTATTTATGATTGCAATGACATGATGTCTGTGGTTTCCTTTTTTAAAATTACAGCAAAATTGTGGATGAAAATAGATAAAAGCAAAATTGTCTAAAAATTGAAAATTGTTAATATTGATATGCTGTGTACATGGGTATATATGACATTTTTCTGACTCTATTTCTATGTGTTGGAAGTTTTTATATATTAAAAATATTAATACTTTGTACATTATATGTTTTTTATTTATCTTTTGTTTTGTTTCTGCCAAGTAAAATGCCTTTATGACTTTAAACTCTTGCAAACATATTTCTACTTGCTTTATTATTCAATATAAATGGTCTCTGTATCCTTAAAAAAACTTTTGAATGCATTTGTTGGGTTTGGTGTCTCTATATATATCTATTAGAAAAGTTTTGTTAGTTTTCTTATTCATACCTTATATATCCTTATGCATTTATGTTAATATGCCTTTTCAATCAATTACTCTGAGTGGTAATGTTTAAATCTTCAATTATAACTGTAGATTAGTCTACTTTATCATTTGATTTTTAATTGTACTTCATATTTTGAACCTATGTTTTATTGTGTTTATCAGGATTACTATGATTTCCTTGTTGATGACATATTTTGTCATTATGAAATGTCTCTCTTAACTTTGAGTAATAGTTTTCCTTTAAAATCTACTTTGATATTAGTAAGGCTAAGCCAACTTTCTGTTGGCCAATGTTTGCTTGGTATATCTTCTTTAACCTTTACTTTCAATTTTTTTACATCATCATATGTAAGGCACATTTTAGTTTTGCTTTTTAAAATTTCAATTTGGCAATCTTTGTAATTATTTGGAAATTTGTGATTTATATTTATATATTTACTGCTATGATGAGAATTTTATCTAGCATTTTTACATGTGCTATTTTTGCCCAATCTAATGCTTGCTTTTTATTCCCCTCAAACACCTATTTATAATTAATTAAACATTGCTTTATTATTCCACATTCCTTACCTACTAGCTTATTTGCAATGCATTAATTTATTGTTCTTTTACTGGCTTTTCTAGAAATTAAAAGATGCACAATTTATTATAGGCTAATGTAAGTGCTTTTACCAATTTCTGTTCTTTATGTATTTTGAATGCTAAGTGAAAGAGGCAAAGTATGAAGGGCATCTATAGAATGCTAGTTTTCAGGTATGGAAGCAGGGGATGAAATAAAATATCTGCTTATTTCGGGCAAAAGAAACACAAGAAGAAAAAGTAGAAATTAAAGACAGTGGTTTGCTACAACAGATGAGTGAGAATCAAACAAAAGATGAATGGGAACTTTTTAGTAGGGATATGGAGGGGTGATATTTACCTGGTTTACATTTATGTATAGCTGTTACTCTTAGAACCACAGTAATGTTTTATATATCCCCAAATAAATAATTAACTAAAATCAACCAGAATGGGGGTGGCAACCATGTGTAACACAAAATTTAATAAAATTGGAACTGTATAAAATAAATAGTGTAAGTACATTGAAAGGGTGAGGAAGAAAATTCTAACTTAGGTAACTTTATCAAATTACTTTTACTAGATGCTGCAGTGCTAAATCAAAATAACGCTGCAAATACTAATACATATTGGAAAATCCATCTCCAATGTTACTTCTAGCAGCCAGATCTTAGTTTCTAAATACCATTCTCCAGGAAAAGGAACCAGGACTCCTTGGAAAAGTCATGGGTTCCAGATGTGAAGAAAGGAAAATAAAATAAGCCTGGAAAATCTTGTGCCAGAAATTAAGGAAGTGTGTGGAAAGGATGTGGGCATGTCAAAAGGACACAGGACAATAGCTCTCTGAGACTGCTCAATTTCCTTAATTCATATCAGTGAGGTCATGTACTGTTCATCCTTCAATGCCTGGCTTGCTTCACTGAACATAAGGTCTTCAAGATTCACCCATGTTATCCCATGTGTTAGCACTTTATTCCTTCTTACAGGTGAGGAATATTCCATTGTATGTATGTACCACATTTTGTTTATCCATTCATCTGTTGATGGGCACGTGGGTTGATTCCAACTTTTGGCAATAATGAACAATGCTGCTATGAACATTGGTGTACATATATCTGTTCATGTCTTTGCTTTCAATTTTTCAGGGTATATACCCAGCAGTTGAATTGCTGGATCATATGGAAGTTTTATAGTTAGTTTTTTCAGGAACTGCCAAACTGTCCTCCATAGTAGCTGGACCATTCTATAATCCCACCAGCAGTGAATGAGGGTTCCCATTCCTCTACATCCTCTCCAACACTTATAGTCTGCTGTTTTTTAATAGCCGCCATTTTAATGGGTGTAAGATGGTATCTCCTAGTAGTTTTGATTTGCATTTCCCTAATTGCCAGTGATGTCGAGCAGCTTTTCATGTGCTTTTTGGCCATTTGTATTTCTTTCTTGGAGAAGTGTAATTTCAGGTCATTTGCCCATTTCTTAAAGGTGTTGTTTGTCTTTTTATTTTTGAGGTGTAGGGGATATTGATACCCTAAATTCTGTGAAGACTTTGCCAGATAAACCTGTAATGTTCTGCCCTGAAGAGACTATATGTGCAGGATATTAGGCTCCTATCAGATATATGGTTGCCAAATATTTTCTCCCATTGGGTAGGCTGCCTTTTTACTTTCTTGAAAATGTCTTTTGAGGTGCAGAAGTTTTTAATTTTGAGAATATCCCATTTATCTATTTTTTCTTTTGCTGCTTGTGCTTTGGGTGTGAGGTTCATGTAACCATTTCCTATTACAAGGTCCTGTAGATGCTTCCCTACATTATCTTCCAAGGTATTTATGGTCTTGGCTCTTATATTTAGATCTTTGGTCCATCTTGAGTTGATTTTTGTATAAGGTGTGAGATGGTGTTCCTCTCTCATTCTTTTGGATATGGATACCCAGTTCTCCAAGCACCATTTGTTGAAGAGGCCATTCTCTCCCAACTGAGTGAACTTGGTGGCCCTGTCAAATATCAGATGACTGTATATGCGAGGATCTGTATCGGAACTCTCAATTCGGTTCCATTGGTCAGTATGTCTATCCTTGAGCCAATACCATGCAGTTTTGACCACTGTAGCTTTGTAGTATGTTTTAAACTCAGGTAGTTTGATACCTCCAACTTCATTTTTCATTTTCAATATGTCTTTGGCAATTTGGGGCCTCTTACCCTTCCAAATAAATTTTGTAGTTAGTTTCTGCATTCATTAAAAAATACAGTGTTGATTTTTATTGGGATTGCATTTAATCTGTAGATTAGCTTGGGTACAATAAACATCTTGATGATTCCCATCCTTGAGAGCTCTGTCACATTCTCTAAGGGAGCAGCAACAGTCCCCCAAGTGCAGGGGCAGTGACTGACAAAGGAAGATGGTCCACTGATGGACCCTTAATATTGATGACTAGCCTTATGAATCTTTGCTCTTGAAATTGAAACTTAGCTTATTGTTATGGAGTGCCTAAGGGTTGCCTCTTGAGACCCTCCTTGTTCAAATGTGGCCTCTCTCTAAGCCAAACTCAGCATATGAATGCATTACCTTCCTCCCAGTGTGGGACATGACTCCCAGATATGAGCTTCTCTGGCACCGAGGGATTGCTACCAAGCGCCAACTGGTAATGTGACTGGAAAAAGTCCTTGAATAGAAGGGGGAAAAGGTAAAGACAAATGAGTTTATATGGCTAAGAGACTTCAAAATGAGTCAGGATGTCATCCCAGAGGTAACACTTTCACACATCTCTGTAGGATCTCATAGAATTCCAAAGTGCCTATTACCCCAAATAGTGGGGCTCCTGAGGGCTCTGGAGATACCCAGGTCCTATGGTCAGTGCAGATAGCTTCAGAGTTTGGTGCCTTGCCAGTGGGACCAACTGTGGAGTTTGCGCTCCTGAGAGTGATAGAGTTGGAATCAACTATGTCTTCCCTGCACATGACTCATCTGTCCCTTCTATTCAAACCTATACTTAGTGCTGGAGTTTGTAAGTGTACGTCCAGAAACTCGAGTCTTTGGGCTGTCCATGTGCCAGCTGGTCCCAGAACCTCAGTGGAGCAGCAAATCCTACTCTACAGCTCATTGGACTCACCCAGAACAACTGGCAGGGAGATGATAATGGACAACAAATATCCCAGGGAATGGAGAGAGTCTGAAGCTGCAAGCAGGAGAAGCCAATCCATCTTCCCCATGGGATATAAGCCTCTTCTCAATTGGAGGTGGAGTTGACATCACCATCCCAGACTTCTCAGGATGTGGGAAGTGCTATGGAGTAGAGTGGACTTACTGGTATTCTACTATAGACATATTTTGATCAAAGCAATGGAAGAAATTATAACACTGATGTGGAGCCAGTGGCCACTGCAGGTTCCGGGAGCAGGGAGAGGGAAAAGCAATTGTAATACAGAGGCTTTTTCAGGACTTGGGAATTGTCCTGAGTGACATTGCAATGATAGATATAGGCCATTTATAGCATCATATAACATGCAGAACTGTGTGGGAGAGAGTGTGATCTACAATGTGAATTATGGCCCGTGCTTAATGGCAAAGCCCCAGGATGTGTTTATCAATTGCAATGAATGTGCCATACTGATGAAGGATGTTTATGTGGGAGGTTGTGGGAGATGTAGGAGGTGGGGCGTATGGGAATCTTTATATTTTTTCTGTAACATTTATGTAATCTAAGTATCTTTTTAAATATATATATATATACATTTTTTTTTAAAAAAAGGACACAGGAGCCAAAATGAAGGAACTCCTAATGAGCAAAGTTAAAATAGTTTGAGAAAGGAAACAAAATATTATAGCACATTGGATTATAGCCCATAAAATAAAAGAATAACTGAAAGCACACACTGATATAAAGAAATGAAGAAATAATGAATCAAAAGAAAGGAAGGAATGAAGGAAGGGAGGGAAGAAGGGAGAGAGAAAGAACTATTCTGGGCAGAAGAATTCCACAGCTGCAGACTTGAGAACTCTGAAAACCAGACTCAGAGTCTCATTGTTTGAGTAGCAGAGTTACAACAGAAACTAAAATCTCAACCTTGCAGATGTCTGCTATTAAAATGAGGTATTGATTGGAAAGTAGTGGAGTCCTAAGAGTTGGGATGGAAACATATAGATTGATGATGATATCCATGGGGATATTGATACCCTAAATTCTGTGAAGACTTTGCCAGATAAACCTGTAATGTTCTGCTCTGAAGAGACCACCCAAGGCCAAGCTTGCATCATCCCACCTCCAGCCTACCCCAAGCAGTCCAGATCTCCTCTCTGTCTGAGGCAGGTACCACCCAACCTCAAGCTTGCACTGCTCAATCTCCAGCCTTCCCCAAGGAGTCTGGATCTCTCCCCACCCTGAAGAAACCATCATGCAACCTCCACCTTGCCTGAGAGTCTGCCATCAAAACTTATCTGAAGAGATTAATCCTATCTCACCAGATGAAACTGCAAGGAAATGCCCTGAGGTAATTGGCTTGCAAGACACTTCTAAACTTCTCCTTACCCACTCCCACCACCCCTCTTTTCTTCCAGACTAAAGTCTCAAGAAGTCCCCAAAGCTGATGTACAAAATGGTATTTATGAGGAAGTATGTGATATTCTAAAAGAACTGCATGAGTTTTATGATTTGAATGGAGAGAAATCAGGGAAATAATTGTAGGAATTGATATTAAAGGTATGGGATAATGGTGGAAGGAATATAAAATTGGATCAGGTTGAATTTATTGATATGGTACCACTTAGCAGTAATTCTAGATTCAATGTTGTAGCTTGAGGGGTTAGAAAGGGCTCTAACAGATTGTTTTATTAGCTGTCTGAAACATGGACCAAAAGATGGCCTAGAATATCTGAGGTTGAGAAGCCTGATTTATCCTGGTATACTGAAGATGGTTTAGACAATTTGGAATGCTGGGATGGATTCAACATTTAAGAACTGCCCACCTACCCCAAGAAAGTCCAGAGGATGCACCTTTCACTAGCAATGTGAGGAATAAATTGTTAGACTAGCTCCATCTTCCCTATAAGGGCTCTGTGGATGCTCTTCTCTATAGGTCAAATATTATCATGGGAATTGCTGTCATGGAACTAGAATCCTTAAACATCATGGGGATGATTGGATCCTGGGCTGGCAGAAACCAAGTAGCAGCACTCAATCACCAAAGACAAGGTGGTTATGGCTACCACAATGAAAGGCAGACTCAAAGCAGCAATCAAAATAGTCTGAGTCACATAAAGCTGTGGCATTTGCTAATAGATCATGGGGTAGCTAGAAGTGAAATAAATCGGCAGTCTACTAGATTCCTACTTGCGCTGTATAAGTGGAAGAGTTCTAGGTTGAGTGAACAAAACCCTAACTTGAATTAGAGAAACAGAGAATAATGGCCCTTTAATAAATTCCTAGATTTGAGACACTTTACATACCTAGAGCCCCTTGAATGAGGGGAAGCCTGCACTCCATTGGGGAAAGATTCTGTTATACTGCCAAAAATGTATGCTGCTAATGTTCCTTCCAGCTTTCCCCAAGAAGACCTATGGCCTTTTTCCAGGCTAACAGTGAATTTGGGAAAGGAAATGATCAGACATTTCTGAGATTATTAGATGCTGGTTCATAAGTGACATTAATTCCAGGAGACCCAAAAGGTCACTTTGATCCACCAGTCAGAGTAGGGGCTTATGGAGGTCAGGTGATCAATGGAGTATTAGCTCAAGTTCACTTCACAGTGTGTCCCATGGGTTTCTGTAACCATTCTGTGGTTATTTCCCCAGTTCCAGAATGCATAATTGTAACAAACATACTTACTCAGCAACTGGATGAATCCCCACATTGGATCCCTGACTTGTGGAATAAGGGCTATTATGATAAGAAAGACCAAGTGGAAGCCACTAGAACTCTCCATACCTAGCAAAAATAGTAAATCAAAAGCAATATTGGATTCCTGGAGTGATTGCAAAGATCAGTGCCACCATCAAGTTTTGAAGGTTGCAGGTGTGATGATTCTTACCACATCCCCATTCAACTCTCCTATTTAGCCTGTGAAAAAAATAGATGGATCTTGGAGCATGACAGGAGATTATCATAAACTTAACCAAGTGGTGGCCTCAATCACAGCTGCTGCCCCTGATGTGGTATCATTGATTGAGCAAATCAACACATCCCTTGGTACCTGTTCTGCAGTTTTGATCCGGCAAATGCTTTTTCCTCAATCACTGTTAATAAGGACCACCAGAAACATTTTGCTTTCAGCTGGGATGGCCAGCAATAAACCTTCACTGTTCTGCCTCAGGGTATATCAACTCTCCAGCCCTATGTCATAATATTGTCTGCAGGGACATTGATCATGTCTCCCTCCCACAAGACATCACATTGTAGAATAAGGGCTATTATGGTAAGAAAGACCAAGTGGAAGCCACTAGAACTCTCCCTTTATATTGATTATATCATCTTGATAGAACCTAGTGAGCAAGAAGTAACAATTAATTTAGACTTATTAGTTAGGCATTTGCATGAGAAAGGATGGGAGATAAATCCAAGAAAAATACAGGGTCCTTCTATATTGGTGAAATTTCTAGGTGTCCAGTAGTATGCGACATGTCAAGATATCCTTTCTAAAGTGAAAGATAAGCTATTGCATCTGGCCCCTCCTAAGATAAAAAAGAGGCAGAGTGCTTAGTTGGTCAGTATGGATTTTGGAGACAATATATTCCACTTTTGAGTGTGCTACTCTGGCCCATTTACCAAGTGACCAGGAAAGCTGCTAGTTTTGTGTGGGGACATAACAAGAGGAGGCTCTGTGACAGGTCCAGGCTGCTGTGCAAGCTGCACTACCCCTTGGGCCATATGATCCAGGAGATCCAGTGGTGCTGGGAGTGTCATTGGCAAATATACATGCCATCTGGGGCCTTTGGCAGGTCTTTATAGGAGAATCACAACAGCAACCCTTAAGGTTTTGGAGCAAAGCCCTCTCATCTTCTGCATATAACTACTCTCTTTTGACAAACTGCTGTTTGACTGCTACTGGGCCTTCATAGACTCAACAAATGTGGGCCACTATGTTACAATGAGAACTTAGATGCGTATCATGAGCTGGGTATTGTCTCACTCACTAAACAATAAATTTGGGTATGCACAGCAGCACTCCATTATAAAGTGGAAATGGTATATATAAGATTGGGCTCAGATGGGTCCTGACAGCACAAGTAAGTTACATGAGGAAGTGGCCCAAATGCCCACGGTCACCACCACTGACACTTTACCCTCTTTTTTCCCACCTCACAGTTATGACCTCTTGAAGAGTTCCATAAAATCAGTTGATTGAGGAAAAGAAAACTTAGGCCTGGTGTACAGATGGTTCTGCATGATACGCAGATACCACCTGAAAGTGGACAGCTACAGCACTGCAGCCCCTTTCTGGGATGTCCTTGAATGACAGGGGTGAAATCCTCCCAAGGGGCAGAACTCTGAGCAATGCACCTGGTTGCTCATTTTGCTTAGATGGAGAAATGTCTAAAGGTGCATTTGTACACTGATTCATGGGCTGTTGTCAATGCTTCGGCTGGATTATAAGGGACTTGGAAGGAACATAATTGGAAAATTGATGACAAAGAGGTTTGGGGAAGAGGTATGTGGATGGACCTTTCTCAGTGGGCAAAAAACAGGAAAATATTTGTTTCCCATGTGAATGTTCACCAGAGGGTGACTTCAGCAGAAGAAGATTTCGATAATCAAGTGGATAAGATGACACAGGTTATGAGTAGCACCTAGTCTCTTTCCCCAGCCACTCCTGTCATTGCCCAATAGGCTCATGAACAAAGTGGCCATGGAGGTAGGGATGGAGGTTATGCATGGGTCAGCAAAATTGACTTGCCCTCACCAAGGCCAAGTTCACTACAGTCATTGTTTAGTGCCCAATCTGTCAGCAGCAGAGACCCACACTCAATCCCAATATGGCAACATTCCCTGAGATGGCAACTTGATTACATTAGACCACTTTCATCATGGAAGGGGCTGTGATTTGTTCTAAAAGGAATAGACACATACGCCAGATATGGGTTTGCCTTCCCCGCATGCAATGTTTCTTCCAAAACTACCTTCTGTGAACTTACCCAATGTCTTATCCACTGCCATGGTATTCCAGACAGCATTGTTTCTGATCAAAGAACCCAATTCACAGCCAATGATGTTTTGAATGGGCACTTGCTCATGAAATTCACTGGTCTTACTCTGTTACCCATCATCCTGAAGAAGCTAGATTGATAGAATTGTGGAATGGCCTTTTGAAGACTCAATTACACCACCAACTCAACTAGCTGACATTATCTTGCAGGGTTGGGGCAATGTTCTCCAGGAGGCTGTGTCTGCTCTAAATCAACGTCCTCTTTATGGTGCTGTTTCTTCCACAGCCAGGATTCATGGGTCCAGGAATCAAGGTGTGCAAATGGTCGTGGCACTATTCACTATTACTCCTATTGATCTACTAGGAAATGTTTACATCCTGACCCTGCAACCTTAAGCTCTGCTGGTGTAAAGGTCTTATTTCCAAAAATAGGAGTACTGCCACCAGAGAACACAACAATTATTCCATTGAATTGGAAGTTAAGACTGCCATCTGACCACTTTGGGCTCCTCATGCATCTGAATCAAAAGGCAAATACGGGAATTACTGTACTGGCTGGGCTGATTGGTCCTATCAAGGGGAAATAGGACTGCACCTTCACAATGGATGTAAAGAATAATTTGTCAGGAATGTAGGAGATCCCCTGGGGTGTCTGTTAGTACTGCCATGCTCTGTGATTAAAGTTAATGGAAAATTGTAAAATCACAATCCAGACAGGACTAACAATGGCCCAGAATCTTCAGGAGTGAATGTTGGGGTCACCCCACTAGGCAAAGAACTGTGTCCAGCTGAGGTGCTTGCTGATGGCAAAGGGAACATGGATGGGTAGTGGAAGAAGGTAGTGAAAAATACAAACTTTGTACAGATGACCAGTGTGTTTGTCAGCCAAAGAGGTGCTGATGCCAAGTACCCGAAATCTGTTGGCTTTTATAAAGGGTATTTATTTGGGGTAGAAGCTTACAGTCACAAGGCCCTAAAGAGTCAACTCAAGGTAGTATAAGAGGTACTTTATCACCCAAAGTCTGTTGGTAATTGTTGATGCAAGATGGCAGACAATGTCTGCTGAGGTTCAGCCTTCTTTCTTCCTCTTAAGGCTCCATGGTCCCAGCTTCTTCCAATCTCAGTTGAAGGCTGGCATGAGGCTGGTCTCTCTCCCCAGGCTCATTGCATTCTGGGCTCAGCTGCTATGTTCTCTTTACAAAGTCAACTGTAGACTATCAGACTTGTCTCTCCTCCTGGGGCCTCTGCCATGTCTAATGAGCTGTCTCTATTCTTCTTTGTTCTTCTTCTGTGTTTCTACTTCCATGTCCTTAATTGAGCATATGTTTATATAGCCCAAGGGGGTGGGAAGTTAACCCTGCACCCCCTAATGACATAGTTGAAAAAAGCCCTAATCTTGATTTAATAAAGTAAAAGTGAAACCTCTGAATTTAATGCAATCAAAGGGGCATCACACACAGAGGAAAAGACCAGTTTACAAACATAATCAATATCTCTTTTGGAATTCATAAATAATATCAAACTGCTGCAATCAGTTACACACATGAGGACTGTAATGGTTATGAATATTTTCCTTGTTTTATTACTATGTGTGTATAGGTACATAAAACAATTATCTTTATTTTCTTCCCTAACCTTTCCCCTTACCATATGACATAAGTTGTATTAGTTTCAAGTTGTAGTATTTAAGGATGACACGTTTAAAATTGAATATTACCCAAGGAATGCACCCTATTCAGGAGAGATTTAGTGCATTTCAATTGTACACAGGACAGTTGAGTATTGTTAGGCACATATATAGGATATATATATATATATATATAGTATTAGGACAGTTAAATGCCTAATAAGAAATAGGATTATCCACCAAATTAAAAAGCTTGTCATTTCAAACAGACACAAAAGGAAGAATATAAAATTATCCTTGCATGCACATTCATTTTTAATACCTTAATATTTTCCATATATTCTATACATGCTTAGTAGATATTTTTGGTTTTTTAATTAGCTTTTTATTGAAATATACTATACTTTTTAAAAAATATGTGTAGATCATAAGTGTAGAGCTCTATGAATTTTCACAAATTGAAAAAACACATTTTACCAACAACCCCATTAAGAAAGGAGCATTAGCAGCACAGCAGAAGCCTTACTGTTGATCATTAGAGGCATGAGGCCTCTCTCTCTCTATATAGATATATATATATATCTTATTGCTATTATTTAGAGAATAAGTATGGTTTAATGTGATGTGTATGGCTGCCAATTTGAAAAGGCATATACTGTGATGTTTAGGCTAGTGTGTCAACTTGGCCATGTAATGTTGCCCATTTGTTTGGTGACACAATCACTGGACTAATTCTAAATCAAGAGCATTATGTGGACTTTAACCATCAGTGAGATGACTGCATAGATGACTGGTTACATCTATAATTAACTAAGGAGATTGCCTTCAGCAATGAGTGATATTTTATTCAATCAGTTGAATGCCTTAGAAAGGGAAGTGATTTCAGCATTCAGGGAGAGAATTCCCATCACTACTTAGACAGCCAGCTTCTCCTGGGGAACTCATTGAGGACCTTCATTGGAATCCCTAGTTTGCCACTTCCCCTGTGGAATTTGGACTTGTGCATCCTCACGGTCATGTAAGACAATTTTATAAAATCTCTTAGTGTTTACAGGTATCTCCTGTAGGTTCTGTGTCCCTAGAGAATGCTAATACACTAGGCATGCCTCATGCCTCTAACTTGGGCCAACCCTCAGTCTGAGCCAACCTTCCACCTCTCCTTAAAGATCTCTCCCAGAGAACAGGCTGCTGCAGCATACAACTACCCTCTGATCTCCTACCTCATCATGAATGGCTTCTTCTCTGTACCCAGTTTTTCTACCCTGGCTTTCTCCTCTCTATAAAAAACATTTTTATCTAAATCTTGAGACACTTACAGATATTATTTTCAGAGCATTTCCCCTTAGTGAAATACTCTTTTCTATGAAATCACTGCTCATCTAAGTCCAGATTTGCTTTTAATTTAACACTGGTCTTATAATTCTTAATGCCAATCAAATTATATTTTGTAAACAGAGAAATACATGGTCTACATAACCTTCCCCCAAATCTCTTTAAAAGTCTTCTGACCACATCACCTTCACCTTCTCCAATATGATGTTTTTTATACTACCTCATTCAACTTTATACTGTTAAAAGTATTTCAATTAAATATCAAAAGTAAACCTATAAAATAATAACATGTTGAACTTAGGCCTGAATTGGGTCTAGAATTAAACTCAATAAGAATCTTGATAATATTTTTTAAATAAATATGTATTGTGAACATATGTGAAATAAGGGAAACTTTTCCTTTTATAATTAATTTTTTTATTGTTAAAGAAGGTTAATTCTGGCCACTGGCTCCACCTCACTATTATAATTTCTTCCCATGCTTGAATCACAATATGTCTACAACAGATTACCATTAAGTCCACTCTAGTCCATAGCTCTTCCCCCAATCCTGAGGGGATTGGAATGGTGATGTCTATTCCACCTCCAAGTGA
The DNA here is from genome assembly GCA_029593785.1 of Cabassous unicinctus. Taxonomy (NCBI): domain Eukaryota; kingdom Metazoa; phylum Chordata; class Mammalia; order Cingulata; family Chlamyphoridae; genus Cabassous; species Cabassous unicinctus. The sequence goes on from JAQZBX010058758.1 coordinate 13,603, forward strand.
GAGTGGGCTTATATCCCATGGATATGGTGGATGGGATTATCCTGCCTTCAGCTGCAGTCTCTCTCCATTCCCTGGGATGGCCATTGTCCATCATAGTCTCCTCACCAGGTGACTTGGGTGAATCCATTGAGCTGTAGAGTAGGAGTTGCAGCTCCACTGAGATTCCTAGGCACAGCTGGCATATGGGCAGGCCAGAGGCTCAGTCTCTGGAAGTACGCCTACAAATCCAGCCTCACATATAAGTTTGAATAGAAGGGACTAAGGGACCATGTGCAAGGAGGACTTATTTGAGTACAACTGTCACTCTCAGGAGCACAGATTCCAAAGTACAGCCCACTGATAAGGCATCAATCTCTGGGGCTATCCCCCCTTATATAGGACCTGGGTGTCTCCAGAGTCCACAGGAGCCCTTCTGTGTGGGATGATATCCACTTTGGTGTTCTATGAGATCCTACTGAGGGGTGCGTAAGCGTTACCTCTGGGATGACCTCCCGACTCTCTTTGAAGTTTCTTAGCCACATGAACTCATTTGTCTTTACCTTTTCTTCCTTTTATTCAAGTTTTTTTTTCCAGTCGTGTTTCCAGTTGGCACTTGGTATTAATCTCTCGTTGCCAGGGAGGCTCATCCCGGGAGTCATGTCCCACACTGGGGGGAAGGTAATGCATTCATATGCTGAGTTTGGCTTAGAGAGAGGCCACATATAAGCAACAAGGAGGCTCTCAGATGGCAACCCTTAGGCACCCCATAACAGTAGGCCAAGTTTCAATTACAAGAGCAAAGACTCATAAGGCTAGTCATAAATAACTAGAACCCATCAGTGGGCCATCCTCTTTTGCCAGACACTGCCTGTGCACTCAGGGGACTGTTGCTGCTCCCTTGGACAATGTGGCAGAGCTCTCCAGGCTGGGAATTCAGTATTCCCTCATTTATTGAGAGGATTGTCTACCCACCGTGACCATGCCCCATCCCTCGATCATTTGAACAATTTTATATATCTTTCATATATATTCAAATGAACTTACTCCCACGAATTCCCCATCCCAGACACCCCCCACCAATGATCCTCTGCAGCCCCCATTGTAACCCTTCTGTGATCTAAACCTTCCTTGAAGATGAAGCCCATATAATAACCAACCCAATTAATAGGAAAATGAAATAATTATGATAGGCTTAAATGCAAGAGATAAAATACAAGGAAACTCAGAAAAAAGGAACTAAAAATAAAATATAATTAATGAATTGGGACATTTAAAAAATTGGAAAAAACAATTTTTTCCCCTTTTATCACTGCATTATTGGATGTCCAGTGTGTACAGTGACACCTTCCCCCTCTCATTCCCCAGTGTTTCCCAAATTTTCATTTAATTTTCAAAGAGTTTTAGGTCACAGCAAAGTCACACATGGAATACTAGAGATTCCCATATACCCAACCTCCCTCCGCCTTCCCCACCCCATATTAAAACCTTTTTTTGTGTGTGTGGATGGTAGCATTGTTCTAACTGTCACACCTACATCAGTTACTAGAGCAATAATGTGAAGATTCATGAAAATATATATACATAAATATAATTAAACATACCTATAAATATTTATTTATTCTTCCCTGTTACAAAGTAGCTCAAAAGGGATACACCACATTTCTGGAAAGGAAGATAAAAAGGATTGTAGTAGATAGCTACAAGATGACATTGAAAGGAAATTTCATACCTACCTTTATTTAGTGATTGAACTATGCTCTCTTACATGAGAATCCATAATTACATGATGCGTGAAAGTCCCTAATGCCTGAGGGATTTCTTGAGTATATTTCCCATTTCTGCATAAGTTGGGTCTCTTCTAAGCAGCCTTTTCAGAGCCCACTTAACCTCCTTGTTTCTCAAGGTGTAGCTCTAAGGATTAAGGGATGGTTTCACTAGAGTGTGGAAGAGAGTAGGAATTTACTGTGGTTCTGTGTGTACTTGCTCTTGGGCTGGATGTAGACAGAAATTATAGCCCCAAAGAGCAAGACCACAACCATCAGGTGGGACCCACAGTTCTCAAATGCTCTCCTCCTGCATTCAGCAGATTTTACCCTCAGCACATTTCTAACAATTCAGCCATAGGAGATCAGAATAAGCTTCAGGGATGTAACCAAATAGAAAACACTAGCTATGGTGAGCTCATTTTCCAGGAAGGTTGTGTCCACACAGGTAATTTTCATCAGGGAGGCCCCTTGCACAGGAAGTCATCCACCCTGTGGTGGCTGCAGAGAGGCAATTGCAAAACAAGGACAATCTTCACCATAGATCCCACAAATCCACTGACCCAGGCCACAGATGCTAGCTGGTGAAGAAGCTTTGAGTGCATGTTTACACCATCATGGAGGGATGGTAGATGGCATTGGGTGGTCATAGGCCATCACAGTCAGGAGGGCACATTTTGTGGAGCCCAGCCCCCAAGTTATGGAAAGCTGGATCACACAACCAGCGTAGATAATGGTCTTCTCAAGGCTCTTGATGTTCCAAGGCACCTGTGGTATGATGCTGGTGGTGAAGCAGAGGTCTAGGAAGGAAATATTGAAGAGGAAGAAATACATGGATGTGTGGAGGTTTGGGTACAGGTGTGAGACAAGCATGATGGCTGTGTTCCCCAACAGAATCAGAACATAAATGACAGCAATGACCAGATTTAGAACCATCTTCAGCTGGGGATGGCCAGAATATCCCAGGAGGATGGAACCTCCTGGGTTGCTAAAATTTTCCATTTCATTGCTTCTTCATTATGCATCACCTTTCTAGGTCATTCCTATTTTATTCTTGTAGGGAGGAAATCAGATACCAAAGCTAACAGAAAAATAACAAACTGGTTCAAGGCTGAACATTTGGAGACTGGAATCATAGAGAGAGTAACAACAGAGCTAATCTAATGCAAAAACTATGTGATAAGTTGTTTTGTTATGTAGAAAGAGAGGCAAATGCTTATGTCCTAAAACCATTTACTTCACTGAAAAAAGACATGTGAACAGAGAAAAAAACGTTAGAATTATGTAACAAAAAATATTTGAGGCATACCGAACACTCTGAAAAGGATCTACATAGGCCTTTAAAGTGCATGCTGCAGAAAAACAAAGAAATTGAAAAATAAATATTGCCACATATGTCGATATATGATTGTTAGACAATAGAGGTAATATATTATTTGAAAGACACATCAATTAACAAGAGTCAGAGAAAGCGTACATGTAGTTGTGGACATAGACAATATAATAATTGTTAGAAATATTTGAACAGGAAAGTTAGATACAACTATAATTAAAATAAAAGTATTTGTTTTTCTATGAAGTACATAACTGCTCTAGGTAGACATGGTAACAGAGTAAGGAAAACAGCTCTCCCTACTTGATTAATTTATCCACAATATAAATATTACCCTCTAGAATTAATTCACAGTCTTCAATTAGCAAGCTGTTTTCCCCAGTGGCACTCATGCTCAACATGCTTTAGAATGATTTTATTGTGACTCCATGAATCAGTCACCTAATTCAAGCCATTGTCCTTTCAGAAGTAAGTTGTGTAAAATTTATCAGTGTTTGTGGACTATTAACTCCATAGATTAATAACTGTCTTTTGCATTCTAAAATTGACTGAGGGGGTGACAGCACAACAGTGTGATGAAATGAGAACCACTGAGTGAACACATTGAATGGATTGTACAAGGCATGGGATTCTATAAGACAGGAATCCAGTGGTGGATGTTGGACTGTGGTTAACAGAGTAAATATGAGACTGCTCCCCCATTAACTTTAACAAATATATAATACTAATACAGGTTCTTAATAATTGGGCTCATTGGGGGACTGGTACACCAAATGTAAGATATGGGCTATAGTTAGTAATAATATTCTGATGATGCTCTTTTATAGTTTGTAACAAATGCTTCACAACAATGCAAGTTGTTGTTGGTGGGGCTATGTATGGGAGCCTTGTATGTTGATATGCTTGTTTCTTTTGTAAATTCACAACTTTTCCTATACAATCCTAGCTTATGTATGTTCACATATAAATTATATACTTTATTAAATTTTT
>JAQZBX010058759.1:0-17665 GCA_029593785.1 Cabassous unicinctus
TAGAGGAGCAGACAGATATAACATACATTTTCAATTAGAAATGATATGATTGTTTTATTCAATGAGGAGTTTGAAAGAAAGATTTCCAGTTTGAACAATTGAGTGGATACCATCTACTGAGATGGAAACAAAAACAGGAGGAAAAATTTAGGTGAAATTTCAGAGTTCATATTTACGTAGGTTTCAAGTGTCCAGGAGAAATTCAAGCATATATATATCAAGTGAATATTTGGATATATCAATGCAATCAATTGATTGAGTGGGCTAATTATCCCCCTATAAAATCAGGAAATACCTCTATCTTATCACGAACTCCTGCCTAAAACAAGTCCTTTTGAGGTCAACATTTCCTCTCTCTTGATCTCAAAACATCTTGCAAATCCCATACATTTCCATCCATTTTCAGTTATGCAAATACTATCACTATTTATAGTAAATGGCAAAAAATTAGCCAAGTTTAAATCAAATCTTCTCTCCTCTTCCTAAGTTCAGGTATCACTCAAATTGGGAAAAAAAGAATGTGGTATATTCTTTGTATCTTCCTTTCCTTCCTACCCCTTCCTTTGCAGGATCCTCTAAAATCAAGGCAGAGGATGGGCAATTAGAAAAAAAAAAAAAAGGAACTTCAGTTTTACATTGGCCTCTTATATTCTGGTCCTCAATATATTCTTAGTAGCAGAGATTCAAATGCTGTTTTTCCCATAAGGCATATTGGTCATTTTTTGGAGAAGGTGGCCCACAAGATCCTAAGAATTGCATATATTCTTAATGAGAGTGATACATTCTTTAGTTCCTGCCACTGGTGATTTATCTTACAGCCCTTTTTTTTGTGAAGAAGGTCTTTTCTCCCCATATAGACCATTTTTTTGAAGTATGAAATAAACAATTTTATTAGAAGAACTCATTTATTTGACATGTTAAATTAGGTGAAGAAAAATATATGCAATGGCATAGAAAGAATCATATTCTCATACTACTTGAACATGCACAGTGGCCAAAAGTAATAATTGTGGAATAGATCCCAGGATTTAATGCCAAAAACACCCTGTGTAGATAAATTTTAAGCTTCTTACTTCACTGAGGTCAGTACTGAATATGCCTCTTTATATTCTTTAGCTTTTTCCAAGTCTTTTTCACTTCTAATAACTGCAGAAGATCAGTATATGCAGCTTCCAACCTGTGCTGGCAATCTGGGATCATTATCTGGGACTCTTGTAGAGTCTCCACCTGCTTTTTATGGCATAATTTTTGCCATCTTCAGCTATACAGGCCAGTATATAATCATGGATTTACTCTGCAACATTCACTTGACTTGCAAGAACCTCACTCACCCTTGTTACTCCAAAAAGCAGACAGGCAGCTCAAACTACTGAACTCTCTCTTTGCCTGATCCCTTGTTTTCATGTATTCTTCCATGTTGTATCCTTCCAGAATAGCCCAGAAGACAAGCTGGTTCCAATTTCAAGTTCACATTCACCCTCTAAATAAAGGGGATACATACCCATCTCTCTCAAAAGCTCCCCCTAGTACAATACCAATGATTTCCCATGATTCCATAGTTTAGAATTCAGCCCCAAAGTGAAATGTCATTCTCCTCTTTTGACAAGCACTTGTCACATTTAGGCAGAAACCTGTTTCTTTTCTCTTCAACATGGAGGAAACAAAAGTTTGACACTCTTCTTCTAGGCCTACAATTCAGAAATCAGTCTTTTCTCTTTCAGTGAATCTCTCTTTTAATCTCTGGCAGTAGGTGATGGAATTTATCATTTCAGGATATATCTATTATCTCCCTCTCGAGAGGGATATATCCATGGAGATGTGCTTTTCTTCCTATTATTAGCTTTGGGGCTTCAGCAAAATTCTGAGGTGGTATCTGTTACATCAGTCTGGAGCTCAGAGGAGTTTGGTCTGACTGTTCAGATCATATACATAAATATATATGTGTGTATGTATATGTACTGCTATAGTAATGGACAAAATCCTCTAGAAAAAAAATATTTACAAAGATAAAAAGACCTAGAAGAAAATCTGGGGAATTCCAGCATTTAGAGTTCTATGGTAGAGGAGAAAGAGATTTGAAAGGAGACCAAATGTTACTATCACTATAAGAAGACTCCAGGAGAGTCTGGCAACTTGAAAACTCTATTAATTAGATGTCTCAGTTGAAAGCAAATACATTTGTTTTAGCTAGTTTAAGCTAAAAGGGATTTATTAAGAATATCATATGGTTTCCAGAATCTTTGGGAACACCACAGAATTGAGCTCAGAAGTAAAACAGCCCTAAAGAGATTAGCCAGAGAAAGTGCTCAGGTACATCCTGAAATATCAGAACCAACACTTCACAGAATTGGGTTTCTATGGCACTAGGGCATGGAAACTGAAAACTTCACCACCTGCATCCAGGAGAACCAGGTGTGTCTTCTAGTATACTTGCCCATAATGGACACAATGACCTTGGCTTACCACCTTACATTGGCAACCTAAAGAAGATTAGTAAAATGTAGAGAAACAATTTGTTGTTGGGAGCAGAAACTACTTTACAGCTTTTCAAAAAGTGAATCGGTATGAGAAGATAGATAGACAGGTAGGTAGACAGATAGATTGATAAATAGACAGATAGATGAAAACTTTGACATAGAAGGGGAGTAGAAAAATGAGACAGCAATCATGAGCAGATATTTGTTCAATAAAGTATTTTCCTTCTTTTGTTTTTCTTTTTAGGATGAGAAACACCAGCAAGCATTTTTGAGCTGATTAAAAATATTTAAAGGAATAGAGAGATTTATAATGTATAGATAAATTTAGGGTTCAAAATCCTTAAAAAGGCAAGAGAAATGGAAAGAAGACCATATATTATTGAGTACTTGGCCCTTTACTGAAAAAGCATTTCCATGGATATGAGAGGATGGAAAAAGGTGAAGATGGGCAGTTAGGTTTAGGTGGGATAGGAAGGTAAATGTGTGTGAGATTAAAATATGGATTATGATCACAAGCTGATATAATGAGGAGTAGAAAATGGGGGTAATTTGGCAAGTTTGGGTGGAAATGTACACTTTCTCAAGAAATATAATAATAACACTTCCAATCTGTGTTGAGAGTTGATTTGATACATATGCTTATGTCAGTCCACCAGGTAATGTGATTGGGATATGATTAAAATGATGGATCATGGATTAATCTGGAATAAAAAAGAAGTGAAGACTGTTGAAAGATAGTGAAAAATCAGTGTCATCAATAAAGTGGAAGTCATTGTGTATTCAAAAATATGTATAGTGGAAATATTTGAGTAAGTAAAGGGGAGGGATATGAGATTATAATGATAGAAGAGAATGCTTGTATTTAATGTGATAACTTTAGTTAGAAATTATTGCTGATAAATTCTAAAACCTAACCTTAGAATTGAGTGCCTGAAACATAAGTTGGTTGGTTGTGAGGAGGGAAGGTCATTGATTATAAGGAGGTGAATAAAGTGAGACTAGAGACCTTGAGTCATATGGATGATTGGGGCTCCAGAAAGGATTACTGGATATCATAGAGAAAGGCAAAATGTGAACCAGTTAGAGAACTAATTTTTATTGAAAAAGGAAAGTCACTCATTGAAGTCAAGGGATGAGTCCAGAAAGTCTGGAAATGTGGAGGGGAAGAGCATGGTGTTTTTGTTTGCTGTGAATATCAGGCATGTAGGAATTTTGCAAAAGGTTAAAGAGTTAATGTCCTGAAATACAAATGATGAACAAAGAAAATATTACCTTACTAGTTGGTTTAAAAAAATAGGCAGCACTTCAGGCAGTGGTAAAGAAGGCGGTGGTTCTAGGCAGCAGCTACATTTCATTTTAAGTAAGGCAGTGATGGAAATGTTTTGAGATGTGGATGAAATGTAGGAGAGTTGAATGATAGCATTTTAGGAATCCAGTGGGCAGAGTGGAATAATTTGGAAGAAAGGTAAAGTTGCATTAAGAAAAGGGAATGGGAGTGAAAGTCTGGAAGACAATTGAAGAAAGGAGAGCCTTAACCTTCCAACAGTGACTAGAGTAAGCAGATCTGGGGGTGCCTGGTGAGCTAAATCTGGATGGTATTTTAGAAGATGTTTTGTTCCATCCAGATCATCATTGAAGTGATGATTAGGACAGAATTAAATATGAAAGATGATTTTTTGAGGAAATGCTTGTAGAAGATAAAGAGGAGAGGAAGCAATTTGAAGATAGGGAGAACCTATAGACTACAATGTAGGTCTGATACTTGTGAAAGAAGAGACAGAGAGATGGAGGTTTATATAGGAAAAAGCCTTAGAGTATAGGTCGGCTCTGAAAAAGTTCTGGCTAGAGTTATGGGGAATTCCCAAGCAAAGACTGCCCCCTGGAGAAATCCCAGATTGGGCAGATATCCTGCAGTGGCCGACCCTGCCATACCCAGTTAATGGTTGGGGAGCATGGCCACAGTGTGTGTCAGATTGGATGTAATCTCAGTCTTCAGCTACTCCCCTTGCAGAGGCATCTTAAAGAGATCTGAGCAGCACATTCCCATGGCAGATGCAAATAACCTTTCAGTTCTAGTACTATCAGATTGACTAAATTCTCTTAGTTTTAGGGAAGGTTCCATTGAGGATGTTCCCAGGTAGCATTTTTTTGTCTTTAAAATAAATCATATTATAAAACTCTTAAATTTCTATTAAACTCATTTTAGTTAAAATAGACAAAAACGTATATAAAACTTAAATAATATACAATAAGTTCTATGAAGTTTCTCATGATTTCTGAAAAAAAGATGAAGAGAAATGACTTTGATGTCATATAAATAGATCAATTTACAAATTTTTAAATTGCCTTCTTACCAATATATGAATTATTGATCAGAAACTTTTAAATGACACTGCAAGATCTAGTCCACTCACCTTCTTTTTTTAAATCAATTACTTAAATATATGAAAGACATCCACAGGTGGTGGGAAGCTGATGGGGGAAATGACGCTTCTGGCTGTGAGGGATAAAAGAATAGGAATCCAAAATAATCTCAAGTGGCTGGTATGGCAAACCAGAAGAAATTAAATTAAAAAAAAAATTATGTCTCATAGTTCCGACAACGTAAGCGCAAAATGGTGAGAATCACATTCTGTTCTGCTATGTCCATAAAAAGCCTGGCAGTACTACATTCAAACTTGTATGTCACATTTTCAAAAGATAATTAACAAATGGAAGAACTTTTACAGGATAAAAACAGGCCAGCAGGTGACAAATCTGTCATATATTTAAAGCCAGTCAATAAAGGCTGGCATGCCATTAGTTTTAGGATTAAACCCTAAACTTCTAAACATTTTTACAAGGTTCTTTTTCTGTTTTTCAAACACACAAACATCTTGTTGCCACAGGGCTTTAAATTTTTCCTCTTTCTCCCTATACGCTCTACATACACACCGCCAACCCTACTGATCCCATAAGTACAACCAGCCACCTCTTCTTTGAGGAGGGAGGTGCAAAGTATATGCAAACTGTTTCTCACTCTCCCTCCTACTCTCTCTCTCGTTCAAGTGCACACACACACACGCACACAAACTTGCTTCCCCAGTGTATAAATGGTGCCTGTCACAAATCACTCATCCAGCAAGTATTTGTTCAAAAATTGATAAGGAAAATTCGTGAAAAAATAAAGGTGCTTAACCTGAGAGAATATTCTTGGGGAAGGAAAGGAGAAACTTCATAAGTTACTTAAAACATTTGGAGAGATTTTCATTTAGAATCTTGATCAAGTTGTGTTGGCAAGATTGCAATGGCAGAACTCGCAGAAACGGTTTAAAGCTACCTGGTCAGAGTTTAGCTCAACAATTGGGAAAGATTTCTAACGGGGATAATTATCTAAAGAATAGACCACATTTTGAAATACTGAATTTTCTGTAACTAAAAATGTTCAGAAATTTTGTTTATTTCATAGGAACATTTTCTTTGCACATTATGTCATTTCTGTTATTGGAACATCTCTTCCATGTGATGGAGTCTTAAAATTACCACTGTAACTATTATTTTCCATACATTCCTGAGCATCAGAAAATGTCAGCATTAAATTTGCAGAGTGATTGTCACATGCATGAAAGAAAATCCTAGTGTTTTAACCCTCAGAAATTAAATGACTGGGAAGAGAGGGGAGATTGTGATCAGATGTTTAGTAACATTCTTGAAATAGACTGGTGCCGCTCTACTGTTCAATTGAAAAGCAGATTTAAGAGCTTTGGCTTCTCTCTTAGTTTGTCAGGAGACTATAAAAATAACACAAAATGGGTGGGTTTAACAACAGGAATTTATTGACACATGGTTTGGGAGGCTAGAAGTCCAAATCAAGGTGTCAATAAGACAATGCTTTTTTCTCGAAGTCTGTCCCTCGAACTTCCTGGCTTGTCTCTCTGCCTCCTGTGGCAGTAAGATCTCTCTCTCTCTTTTTGATTGCTCCTACGATTTCTGCTGAGTTCTCCTACCTCTGTAGCTTTCTCTTTATAAGGCTTCCATAAAGGAAGGATTAAGACACACACTGAGTTGGCCACAATTTCACTAATAATAACATCTTCCAAATGTCATATTTACAAATAAATTCAAATCCACAGGAACACAAATTATGATTAAGAACAGGTCTTTCATTGGATTACATAACTTAACCTACGACAGTTTATTTTGTGGGTGTTTTTTAAGTAATGCTGTTTAACCAATACTATTGATGACACAGTGGATGAGATTGCATAAAAAAACTTAAACATCTATGACTCTTGAAATGATTCAAAAGTGGTGCTGGGAGAACTGGATATCCATATCTAAAAGGAAGAAAGAGGACCCCTATCTCACACCTTATACAAAAATTAACTTGAAATGGATCAGGGACCTATATATAAAAGCTACAACCATAAACCTCCTAGAAGAAAATGTAGGAAAACATCTTCAAGAACTTGTGGTAGTTTCTTAAAACTTACACTGCCTATTCAATGGGAGAAAATATTTGGAAACCACATATCTGGGAAGAGTTTAATATCCATGTTATATAAACAGATCCTACATTTCAAGTATACAGAGACAAGCAACCCATTAAAAATTGGGCAAAAGCCTTGAATAGACATTTCTCCAAAGAGGAAACACAGATGGCCAAAAAGGACATGAAAAAATGCTCAACATCACTAGCTATTAGGAAAATGCAGATCAAAACTACAAAGAGATACCATTTCATACCTTATAGAATGGCCATTATTTAAAAAACAGAAAACCACAAGTGATGGAAAGGATGTGGAGAAACGGGAACACTTCTTCACTGTTGGTGGGAATGTAGAATGGTGCAACCTTTGTGGAAGACAGTATGGCAGTATTTGAAGAAGCTGAATATAGAATTGTTATATGATCCAGCAATCCTGTTACTAGGAATATACTCAGATGAACTGAAAGCAAGGACATGAACTGACATTTGCACACCGATGTTCATAGTGCCATTATTCACAATTGCTAAAATATGGAACCAGCGTATGTGTCCATCAGCCAATGAATGGATAAACAAAATGGGGTATATGCACACAATGGAATACAAATTATCTGTAAGAAGAAATGAAATTGGGATGCATATTACAACATGAATGAACCTAGAGTATATTAAGGAAATATGCCAGATACAAAAGGACAAATATGGTCTCACTAATATGAACTCAATACGATGGGTAAACTCATGGAGGTAAACTCTAAAGTATAGGTTACTAGGGAATAGAAGGTGGGTTGAGAAGGGGAGATGATTCTTAACATATGTAGTATTATTCATAAGGTTAATTGCAAAAGTGTGGAAATGAAGAGTTGAGAGTAACACATTATAATGAGTATTTACAAATGTGATTGTGGCTGAAAGGGGTAGCATGTGAAAGTAAATGTCAATTGAAAGGAAAATAGAGAATAATCTAGGGACCGTATAACATAGTTATTTCAGTGGTGGATGAAGATTGTGGTTAATAGTATAAATATAAGAATACTCTCTTTTACAAAGTGCTAAGAATATGGTAAAACATGGGAAAATTACAATTAATGTAACTAATGGATGACAGTTAACAGTAATATTGTAATATTTTGCAGCAATGACAAGAAGATATTTTTTCAAAACAAAGAGACAAGAATAGGGGGTTATAAAGGGATATGGGATTTCTTCTTTTGGAGTAATGAAAATGTTCTAAAATTGAGGTGATGACAGTGCAACTCTTTGATGAAAATGAAAGCAACTGAGTGTACACTTTGAATGTATAATACAAAGCATGGGACTGTATAACACAGAGAATCCAGTGGTAGATGATAGACTGTGGTTAACAAGACAAATATAAGGATGTTTTCTCCTGAATGATAACAAAAATATATAATACTAATATAGGGTGTTAATAATTGTATGGGTTGGGAGAAAAATACATCAAATGTAAGATATGGCCTATAGTTAGTAGTAATATGCTATTTCATAGTTTCTGACAAATGTTTCACAACAATGCAAGGTGTTGGTGGTGGGAAGATGTATGGGAGCCATGTATGATGATATGCGTTTGTTTTGTAAGTTTACAACTTTTACTACACCTTTATTATTTATGTGTGTTCATGTATGAATGGTATACCTCAATCAAATTTTATTTTTTAAGAAGTATAAGGTGCCAGAATTGTAGAAGTTTTAGGCATAATTAACCAAATTATTTTGCTTTTATTTGATTTTTTTTGTATGCACAAAAGTGGTATATGAAAAAAATCCACTTCTAAGTCTAAACAAAGGCTTGAGTAAGTATATAATTTAAATGCTGAGAAAGCACTGTGTCAGTTTAATTGACAGTGTTTTTTTTTTTTTTTCTCTTTTAAATGGTACATAAACTAATGTGTATCTAGCAATCAATTTTATCTCATATTCTAAAAATTATGAATTAGATTCTGGACTATGCTATCACTGAAAGGGTATTGTAGAACAAACACTGAAACAAGATGGATAGTTGGAACCTAACATCGATTCCATTTTAACCTTAACTTTCTTTGCAGAGAAAGTTAACAAGAAAGTTGTTTTATCTATTAGATTGCTAAAAATCTCAGAAGCCTGTCTTTAGTTCTATTATGTGGAAAATACAGGTTCTTGTACGTGCATTTTAATATTATCAGAGAAAAATACTAATTCATGATCACAAAGTGTCTAAATAGTATATTTGGAGTGTTAAGGAGGCACACATAGATATAAAAGTTTCATCAAATAGTCTGACACATTTTGTTCATTGTGATATTTTCTACACTGTTCTTAGAAGGATAAAATAATTGAGGTATTTCTAGCACTCTGAAAGTTTAATATTTGAATTAATTATAAATTATTAATGAAAAATAGCACAGTAATCTTATGTATTCTTTTGAAATCTAGGCTTTAAAAATAGATAATGTAAAAGATGATATGATAGTTATACAATTTTCTTTTAAATAATCAGATTCAAACAAAATAGCAATAAGCTGCTAACTTAATGCAATTTTCTGTGTATTCTAGGTTGAAGCAAATATTTTCAAAGTTTAAGTTGTTTAGCTGATGTCTATTGATATTCTCAATTATGACTTTTTAAATGCCTAGAACTCATGTTTGTAATCTGTTGATTCCTTCCCTAAAAATTATTAACTAATTTAGTTTTTCAGTATTGAAATCATTATGTGTCATGACTGATATAATGATATAGGTATATATTTATATATATATGCATCTTTCCTGTTATGAGTTAGCAATTTAACTGAAAGTACATAGTATGCATATGCTGTATATAAATAGTTATCTGTGCAGGTTTTTGATCACTAATTCTACATGTAGTAGGACTGAAAAAGAGTATTTCATTCAAACATGAATTTAGAGTTTTTTCTTTTCATGGTTGGGACACCACAAATTTTCTTCCAGTAGACCTATCACAATTCAAAATGTAATAGAATCTAATTGGAATACACCATCTGTTAACTAGAAGGAAAATGCTTTGTGACACATCAATTCATCTGCCAGGTTTGATGAAGAAAAGCCAGTCACATAATTCTAAAAATTCTTTTATTGTTAACACCCAGTGTAATGCATAACAACACAATCTTCTAGGTCTTAGCTCTGTTTCTTGCCTCTTTTAAAGTCAATTTCCCCTCCCACCACAGGAAAAGAAGATATAAATCCCTTTCCATGAGAAATGAAATGAGAGCTGATGTGAGAAAGGGTAGGCCCTTTTAAGAGAATGATTGAACTGTGATAAGGGAATCTTAAAAGATTAACCCAAAAGAATGCCATTCCGTGGTCCTGGAGAAAGGCAAGATCTAGTTATCTCTCTCAATTCCTGCAGGAAGGGAAGGCCTTTCAATAAACTGAGAAGAGAACTGACAACCTCTGACTTCCTGATTTGAAGAAGTAAGAGCCTAAAATGATACCACTCAAGATCTCGGTTCCTCTAATAACTTGCCATTAAAGAAGTTGAAGGAAATCTACATTTCTCTGTCTAGAAATAAAAAGGCTAATCGCATTCACTATAATTGGCCCTATAAGCTACAGACTATTGACTGCATTTTGATTAAAAATTATAAAGGAAATATTTTTTCTCTATGAAATGTCAAGATAGAACCTCATAAATCACTAGATATTCTTTGAAAATCAGCAGATAAATTGAATATTAATGGAAATTCTGTTTAGTTTATCCTTATTAAAATAAGTGCATCAAAAACACCAGAAGTTAAAATTTTACTATTCAAGGACGGTGTACTCACAAAGTAAACTATAAGAATAAAATATCCCATTGGTAAATCTCAATAAATATACAAGATTCTGTAGATCTGCAAGGGAAACACTATATTAATAAGTGAAATCTGTGGGCAATCAGGTTTAATAAAGGAAAAGCCTTTCTACCAGCTGCTTAAAAGGGGAACGGGCTCTTTCTAGAGAATGAGTTCTCAAATGTACCTTTTGGGTCACATCACTTGCATTAATTCCCTTTTCTCCCCTTTCCAACAGTTTCTGATTTTTGGAGTGGTAGAGTGGCAGGAAGAGGAATAAATCTATGTGGCTTCAGGGAAGCAGCCTTGAGTCCTACTTGCAAGGGCAAAACACATGATCTAGTTTAACCCAATCAATGCATTCTATTCTAGGCCTTCCTGATTGGCTCAGGTTTAGGCATGTGACCTAAATGTGAGTCTCAGGACTCTTTATGGGCATTTGGGGACAAATAGTACAGTCTCTTCTTGGATCAATGTGTATGGCAATGTGATGTCTGAAACTAGTGCAGGTATTTTTGCTACAATAGTGAGAGGAGAGGATGATCTGAGGATGAAGATGGCAAAGGAAAAAGAAAGAGGGAAAAGAATAGCATAGAAAAACAACTGGAGCCCTGATGTTGTAATGAATTTCTGGATCAAATTGGGCCTGAAATAAGCCAAAATTTTGGTATTAGTGATTACAAAAGCAAGTAAACTTCCAGTTTCTATTTATGTTAATTTGAGTTAAGTTTCATGTCACCTTGAACCAAAAGCAAACTGATATCACTATCACTAAACTTGCAGAAATATAGGGTGGAACTGAAATTCTTAATTCCAGGATTATGACAGGCTGTTTTATGGAAGGTAATTGTATACTAATATAGTTTGAAGGATAAAACTTGGAAAGAGTTTCCTTTGAAAATAAAGAAGAACCTTAGTTATTTTTTATAATGGCTTCACTGTTGCTGATTTTATTCTGATGTGTTTTATTAAGTAGGAGTGAAAGGAGTGTTTTTTAAAATGATTATTCTTTTTATTGTTAAGGAAGCTTTAGACTACATAAATGTTACATAAAAAATATAAGGGATTCCCATATGCCCCACTCCCTTCCCATTGCACACTTTCCCTCATCAACCAATGAGGGCATTAGTGTGGTACATTTGTTACAATTGATGAACACATATTGAAGCATTGCTACTAACTGTGGATTACAGTTTACATTATAGTTTACACTCTGTCCTGCACAATTTTGTGGGTTATGACAAAATATACAATGACCTTTATTTGTCACTGCAATGCCATGCAGGACAACTCCAATGTCTTGAAAATGCCCCTGTATTACACTTATTCTTCCCTCTCCCATCCCTCAGAACCTCTGGTGGCCACTGCCTTTATATCTATGCTAAGAGTTCTTCCATATTGCACATAATCCAAAACTTCTTTCCTATGTCTGAGATTTTAAGTTCATATATGTTTATTATGCCTGTGAATATCATTCATCATGTATTGTGGAGAAAAACATAACAGCTTGTTTTAGTTTGCCACAGTGCTGCCAATGGGGAAATTTATTTGGGGATAAAAGCTTACAGTTCCAAGGCTGTGAAATGTCCAGATCAAGGCACCATCAGAGATGCTTTCTCACCAAAGTCAGCTATAGTTGATCCTAGCATGTTGCAACATGGTTAAGCAAGATGGTGGGCGATTTCTGCTGAGATCTCTGCTTTCCCCTCTAGAATCTACTGCCTCCCAGAGCTTAGTTGTGGGCAACCAGACAAAGGGCTCATCTCTTACAGGGCTTCCTCTTTCAGTCTCAGCTGCTCTGCATTCTTCCCAAGTTCAGGTGTGAGCTATCAGGAGTATGGCTTGTCTCTTCAGCTTGGGTTTGTCTCCTCAACCTCGAGCTGCAACGTGGGCCCAGCCTCTTGAGGACTTTGTGCTTAAGCTTTGGATGCTAGTGATCTTCAAATCCTCCTTTCACATGCAGGATCAAAAATGGCAGGGCTCCCTTTTCCTATGTGTCTCCATTTATATGGAGAAAAGACAGCGGAGACCCAAGCTGGTTAAGGCCTCACTGCTGTAGTCCAATCAAAAGCATCTCACACTCACAAAAATAGATTAGTTTAAGAACATAAACTTTTTCTTTTTGGGATTCATAAAAGAACGTCAAACTTACACAGCTGAAAATGATTGATATAGAAGCTAATTCTGGAGAATATGTCCAAGGGAATGAAACTATGAGTTGCAAACTCAAAGCATTGAATTAGCAATCTATAAAGACCTTCCAAACCCTGAGTTTGTTGATTCTATGTTATCGTCTGGATTTGCAATATAAATCCCAGAAACTCAATGCCCTCATTTTGTCTCCCTGCTTACATATTTGTATAGTAAAGCATTTAATTTATTTGCACTTTTATTCTGACATTTTATATTAGAAAACACTGTTTTTATTTCTGAAGATAGTCATTACTGCTCTAAAAGATACACTTCCTCTTTACTAGACCTCTCAAAGGAACTCAATATCATCAGCTACATCAAAATATGATTCAACTCATTTACTATGGGCAAATTACTTAGCTTCCTGTGATTCAGCTTTCTCTGTGTAAATGTTAATCATAATAATACTTTTTTGTAGGTTTTTAATAAGGATTGAGTAAGATCATGCATATAAAATACTTAGCACAGTGCCTGGCACATATTAAGCAGTGATTTTGAAAAGGATGTAATATCAAAAATGACTTAGATGGCATCTGGTTTGTCCTCAAATTTTCGAATATATGCTGAGACTGAAGAAGAAAAATAAACATAATCACACCTAATATTTATATATTATATATTCCAAAACATTTTGGCACAATTTTTAAATTCTGAATAGAAATTAGTTTACCATCATTATTCCTAATTTACAGATGAGGAAAATGAAGCTAAGGAAAGTGAAATGATTGCTCTTGGTCATGCAAACAGAAAATGGAAGGTTCAAGACCCAAATCCAGGTCTTCTGACTCCCAGCCTAGTGCTCTTTCTGCTGCTTCATTTAGTCACCATTACTTTCATCTGAAAGAGCGTTGAATGGATCTGCACAGATCACCTGCATACTGACAAAGAGAAGAAGCATTGAACCACCTGGAAGGTAGTGGGAAACCCATGCCTGAGAAATCGTCAAGAGTCAATATGACTGTGTACAAACAGGGTCCAATGAATGTGGTATATTAACTTTCATAAAGTCTTGAAAATACAGTGCTTTAAGGAGTTAGAACAGTTTTAGCCTGTGCACAGAGCCGAACTAAAGACTGTAGAGATTAAATATAATTACAATTAAAATGATCATATTTTGCATTAGGATAGCACTTTAATTTTTTCATGACCATTTTATATGCATTTTTCTTATTCTTTTAATTTGTAGCATTCCTCTATGGTACACTCAGAGCAAATCTCTAAATGTAAAAATTGTAGTTCTTAGGTTCTTAGATTAAACAATATTAATAGTCTTATTTAACATTTTCTTATACATGATTTGAATAATTTATTTTACTCAGAAATTTCCAGACTTGAAGCAGAATGCATTTTAGCATGGGAAAATGTTAAGTAACTAAGAATAAACTATAGAGCTGTATTTTGGGACTAGGTAGATTTCGTGGGTAGACACAGTTATGTCTTAGTGAGAATAAATAGAAGGTAAAACATTTGAAAAGCCTGGTCCAAACTGTATCACAATGATAAGCTCCTGGCTTTCATAAATCAAGATGAAAATCTAGAAGTTATTATAGACAGCACCAACATATTGCTTTAAATAAAATAATCTATTCAATGCTTGGTATCACTGCTAAAGGTAGTATAGATGAATTTGTGTGGAAAACTTAATCTTTTTGGGGAGAAGTGATAGTACATGAGTTCTGGAATATTTTTTGAAATTGTGACTGCCAGTCATGAGTATTACTACTCACCTGATCATTTGCTCATTCACTCTTTCTCATTAGTAGATGTAGTTGAGGTTGTAGTCATCCAGGCTGGCCAGTTGGTCAGTGGTGTTCTGTCTTTGCCAGTTGGCACAATGCACAGGGTTCCATGCAGCCTGATTCTATAACTGAGAAATCGGTACAGGCACTTGATATGAAGCTAATGCTCTTGCTAGAAAGAGAAGAATGTATATGGGTTTGGAGTAGTGAATGAGCTGGGAACCAGTCTGATTGTTAAGGGTCACATATGTCATGCTAAGGAGTTTAGGATTTTTCTGAAGGGATACAGGGAACAATTGAGGTTTCCAAGTAGAAAAGTAATGTGCTTTGAGAATTGTCCATTAAGACTATTTTGACCACAGCCATGCCAAGACTAGCTGAGGTGGTATACTGGTCTGACTTAATTCTAGTGCATTTCATAGTGTCCTTATAAATCAATAGCTGAGCCTAGAGAATATAATGGGATGATGGCTTGTTACCTCTCCTACCATTCATTATATCCATTTTGGGAGGTGGGGGTAAGGGGCTGTAAGCTGCTATTAAAAGGTTGTGAAAATCATTGATGCAACTTTTCATTTTTCTTACATTTCCCTGTATTCTATTACACAAACCCATACAGACTCCCAAGCCTCCCAAAGGATTACTCAAGAATACATCAGTAGCAAACTTTTCATTTAATCCCTCAAATATTTAAAGTATCTGAAAGCTCTTTTCTTCTGTTGCTGTTCAGCATTGGCAGCACAGATGTTTTCCCTCTCCATATTGTCATAATTAGAAAACTCTAGCCTGGCTGTAAGGAAGTAGTAGAGATAAGGAATTCTTTAGTCAGTAAATTGCTTTATGAGGTATAAGTGTGTCTGTATAATAGGGAATTATGCCAATGAGAGTGCCATTAAAAACCAAGGATTCTTTTAAGAGGAAACACAAGGTTGAAGATTAAATAGTAAACTTTTAAATATATTACACCCTAGTAGCAAAATTGCTCTTGACTTTCTCTCCAAGTCCAAAAGAATTTTCAGTGTGGATTTCTGCTTCTGAGTATATTCAAACATCCAAGTATCATATGTGCCATTGCACATGCCTGTGGCAAACTGACCTAAGGCAATTTGGTTTTGGGCCTCTCTCAAATTCCTTTTAAGAGACAAATAGTAGTTACACTGAAAACTTTGAGATGAATGAGGTATAGCAATGCCCCACTGCCAATATCCTTAAGTGAAAAAAACAAGCCTTAGGGTCACTTTCTCTCTCATACAGACATTTATGAAACAGATATTCATCCATAAGCAGTTGGGTAAAGTCCCTGCACTTTGTCCTTTCAGGAGCTCCTATCCCACTTTGAATAGCAGGTTTTCTTGTGGCAGATAGTACAAATTTCAAGAACCAATGTTCTGTGCTGTTTAGTTGGCATCAGGCATCCCTGAATCTTCCATATCTGGATACCAGGGAGGTTTAGGGATCAAACTTGCTGAGCTCTCCCTGAGAGTAAAATGTGGAGCTTTCTGTACAAAACTGGAACATGCCACCAAAAAAGTTTCAGCCAATACAAAATAATTTGTATACCTGTAATTTTACCAGTAATAGCACATTTCTAATATTCATTGTACCATACAACTGAATATTATAATTTTCACTGATAGAACCCCATTTTATTACCTTAATTATAGTGATTAGCAAAACATTGGTTTTTAATTGAGAAATGGATAACAGATTGCCTGCTACTTGGGTTTTCATAATCGCATGTTAGCTGAACTGGATTATCCCTAAACATAAATTACATACTCATAGCATTTCACTGTAGTAAGTAATGCATTTACAATGAATTAGATCCTATATAAGACTTTCCCACTTTTAAGCAACAGAATGTGATTTGTGGTGATAGAGCCAAAGTAAAAGGGCTTCTTGGTTGCGATATATAAAAGACTAAGAGGCTTGAATCCTAAATTATAAAACTCTTTGCTAATCCCTGAACTTTTCTGTTGCTTGAGAAACAGTATTCCATTTTTGAAAGGATCAACAGTAGGGAGTTAAAAAGGTCAAAGAATGAATTCTAACGCTAACACCTAGTTAAGTGACCTAGGAAAACTCTCTAAACCCCAGACTGAGTTTCCTCGTTTGTTAAGTGGGTTCAAATTCTCACTTTGTAAGATTATAGTTTAGATGAGATTTCTTATGTTATGACCTGTACCAAAATGCTTGGCTCCACAATGTACAGGAAACATGTTTCCCTTCCTTTTGAGTAGGCAAAAATGAAAAAGGAAGTGCTAATTCAGAAAACTCAAAAAAAGGTGTAGCCAAGTACCAATAGAATAAAAAGTGTTTCCAAGTAACTCTATAGGTAAAATATGTGGAGATTCTATTTAGTGGAGTAAAAGTCATAACCTTTTCAATTTTAGTCTATCACAAGAAGTGGACTAAGCTACACATGAAATCAACACATTCCAATGAATTCTAGTGGCAAAAGGAATGCATTTCATTTGTTTGAAGAGCTTTGAACCATGAAGCTGTGTGGTTCCTCATTGTAAAATGGCTTAAATTTTCCTTGCTGAAAATTTGATTGTCAATAATTATATTTTACTATCGTGGAATTACTTGCGATATATAAGAAAAACATTATTTCTGTGTTATATGAGAAAACATTATTCCTTTTGGTCTTTAAAATTTTTCAAATTCTTTAAGGAAATAGGGCTTGAAGAAGCGTCTCACTGATTGTTAATAATTGGCAAGCAAATGCTTGCACCTGTGTCTTTGACTTGCCACGTATAAAATGTGAGTGATGCTCCTGAAAATAGTGTTTATTAGAATATCTGCATAATTCTTAACTCTGAAGACATTTCTTCAACTGCATGGGGAAAACAACTCAAACATTAGCCTTATCAAGAAATTCTTTCTTAGAATGAATGAGTCAATTTCCTTTAGAAAAAAAATCTTTAAAATCCAAGGGAGAATATCTATTAGAGATGTAGCAGGATCCCCTTGGGCTTGTTAAGTGATTTT
>JAQZBX010058760.1:0-17670 GCA_029593785.1 Cabassous unicinctus
GTTGAACTGCCCTTGCATATCTGGTATAAAGTTCATTTGATCATGATGTGTAATTTTTCAGTGTGTTTTTGGATTTGATTAGCAAGTATTATACTGAGGATTTTTGCATCCAATTTCATAAAAGTAATTGATCTGTAATTTTCTTTTTTTCATAATATCTTTATTTGGCTTTAGTATCAGAGTGATGTTAGCTTCATAGAATGAGTTTGTTACTGTTCATTCCTGTTCAATTTTTTGGAAGAGTTTGGGCAAGATTGGTATAAGATTTTCCTTAAATGATTGGTAGAATTCACCTGTGAAGACATCTGATCCTGGACTTTTCATTTTGGGGAGGTTTATGATGACACTTTTAATTTCTTTACTCGTGATTTTTTTGTTGAGGTCTTCTATTTCATCTAGGGTCAGGGTGCTTTGTTCATGTGTTTCCAGAAATTTGTCCATTTCATCAAAATTATGTAGTTTGTTGGCATACAGTTATTCATATTATCCTCTTATGGTCTTATTTATTTCTGCTGGGTCAGTGGTAATGTCATCCTTCTTGTTCCATATTTCATTTATTTGCCTTTTCTGTCATTTTTCTTTATTATTCTAGCTAAGGGATTATAAATTTTGTTTATCTTTTCAAAGAACCAAATTTTAGTTCTGTTGACTTTTATTGTATTTTCCCCCATTTCATTTATTTCTACTTTCTACTCTTTATAATTACTTTCCTTCTGCTTGCTATGAGACTGATTTGCTCTTCATTTTTGAATCCCTCCATGTGTGCAGTTTCTTTGATTTTAGCTCTTTCTTCTTTTATAATATAAGCATTGAGGTCTATAAATTTCCCTCGCAGCATTGAGACGTATGTTTGGAATGTTGTGTTTTGTTTCCATTTGCCCTGAGGAATTTAATGATTTCTTTTGTAATTTCTTCCTCAATCCACTGATCATTTGAGTGTTTTGTTTAATGTCCATATATTTGTGGGTTTTCCCTTTTTCAATTATGATCAGAGAAAGTGTTTTGTATGATTTCAATGTTTTTAAGTTTGCTGAGATCTGACATATCCTGGAGAATGATACATGAGCACTTGAGAAGAATGTATATCCTGCTGTTTTGGGGTGTAATGTTCTATAAATATCTACTGGATATAGTCATTTATCATATTATTCGTTCTCAATTTCTTTATCCTCTGCCCAAATATCTTATTAATGCTGACAGTGGAATGTTGAAGTCTCCAAATATTATTGTAGAGACATTATTTTCTCCCTTCAGTTTGCCAATGTGTGTCTCATGTATTTTGAGGCACTTATGTTAGGTGCATAAATATTTATTATCATTTCTTTTTGGTGAATCGTCCCTTTTATTAATATATAGTAACTTATCTCATCATTATAAAGGTTTTGCATTTAAAATCCATTTTATCCTATATTCATATCATTATCGGCTCCTTTTAAAGTTGCTATTGAAATAACTTTTTCCAAACTTTCACTTTAAGGCTGATTGTCTTTATGTCTAAGGTGAGTCTCTTGCAGACAACAAATAGATGGCTCATTTTTAATCCATTTTTTATCAGTCTATGTCTTTTAATTGGGGAGTTCAATCCATTAACATTCAGTGTTACTACGAAAATAGTCTTACTTCATCTATTTTAACCATTGGCTTTCTGTCATCTCTTACTATTGTCTGTTTTTTAACCCTTTCAATTTCTTTACTTATGTTCTTCAGTTCTACACTCTTCTTTAAGGCTCTTTACTTTGTCTTTTCCTATCAGGCTGTAAAACACACTTTAATATCTCTTGTAGATTCTCTTAGTAACATACTCTCAGTTTTTATTTGTCTGTAAAAGAATTGAAACCTGCCTTCATTTCTGAAACATGGTTTTGATTGATAAATAATTCTTACCTGGCAGTTTTTCTCTTTCAGCAGCTTAAATATATAAAACCACTGTCTTCTCACCTGCATGGTTTCTGAAGAGAGATAGGCACTTAAACTTTTAAAGGCTCCCTTGTAAGTGATACATTGATTTTTTTTCCCTGCTTCCCTCAAAATCCTATCTTTGGACTTTGCAATCTGAATATATGTCTTAGAGTCAGTCTATTAGTATTTATCCTGCTTGAGGTATGTTGTCCTTCTTGAATATTGCTACTTATGTCTTTCATAATGGTTGGAAAGTTTTCAGATATTGTTTCCTCAAATATACTTTCTTCCCCTTTTCCATTCTCTTATCCTTCTAGGACACACATAATGTGAATTTTTGTGCATTTTGTATTGTGATTCATTTCCTTGTGACCCTGTTCAGTTTTTTCCTTTCTTTTCTCTGTCTCTTCTCCTATCTTTTCAATTTCAAATGTCCTATCTTCAAATTCAATTATTTGTTCATCTAGTATTTCAAACCTTCTGCTATATGCCTGCCTCTAATGTATTTATTTTTAAGATTTATTTTATTTATTTATCTCTCCCCTTCATTGTTTTTGTGCTTGCTGTCTTCTCTTTCTGTGTTCTTCTGTGTCTGCTAGTCTTCTATTTAGGTGGCATTGGTAACTGATTCTGGGACCTTCTGGAGTGGGAGAGAGATGCTCGATCTCTTGCACCAACTCAGCTCCCTGGTGTGCTGTGTCTCTTATTGTACCTCCTCTGTGTCTCTTTTGGTTGCATTATCTTGCTGTGCCAACTCTCTGTGCAGGCCAGCACTCTAACATGGGCCAGCTCTCCTGTGTGAACAAGCACTCTGTGTGGGCAAGCACTCTTCATGAGCCAGCTCTCCACTCAAGCCAGCTAGCCACACAAGCAAGCTTGCCATTCACCAGGAGACCCCAGGAATTGAAGCCTGGAATTCCTATAGGGTAGATGGGAGACCAATTTCTTGAGCCACATCTGTTTACCCTCTAATATATTTTTAATTTCATCCACTGTGTCTTTCATTCCCATGAACTCTGTTAATTTTTTCACCGGCATTCAAATTGTTCATTATGCTCACATAGTGTCACCTCAATATTCTTTAGCTTTTTAGTGATATTTCCTTCATCTTAAATTGATGAAGGAGGTTTGTTTGAATATCATTTATTAGTTGTCTTAAATCTTTTGTCTCATTTAGATTCTTGCTTTTGTCCTTTGTGTGGGCCACATCTTCCTGTTTCTTAGTTTGAATATCATTTTTGATAACTAGCAATCTGATTACTGATGATTTTGCTTTGTTGATCAATGTCTCTTACATAGTGGTTTTATTTCTCAGCTCTTCTTCAATTTTTAGGTTTTTTTCCTAAAACTTTAATATTGTCAAGTTTAAGTAGTCAAAACTGGCAGGCCACTGCTACTGGGGTCTGAGCAGATCTACATTGCCTGAGAAAGAATCAGGAGAGACCAGTCAGTCTTCCTCACTTTCCCTGCTAGCCAGCAAATGGTGCTCCTCAGCAAACCCTTCTTTGGAGATGAGTCCTTCAAATTCCACTACCCATTCTGAGCTAGTGATTATGTTAGATTCACAGAAGGGAAACCAGAGTCAGCCCTCCACTGGACCCTCCCTCTTCTCTGGGAGGAATCTGTCCTTCACCCCTCTGTTGGCTACTCAGCCACAGGTTTTACTGAGGCTGTTCATCTTGGTGGTTGGCAGTGGGTGTCATTCTACTTTACAGGGGTATCAACTCAAGGTTTTCCTTTGGCCTCATTGTCTCTGCATCCCCAGTCCTTCTTGAATGAGTACATGGCACATTCCTGGCCTGGAGTGGTCCCCAAAGTGGCTCCCTCAGACTACTTCTCTGTCTTCTCTCCTATTTTACAAGAGAGATGCACCTTGCCTGAGCTACTCTGATAACTTCTTGGATTGTTTCCTCTTACATCCCTGTAATTTTATTGTGTAACTTCATTTTCATATGTTTCAAAGTATTTTCTGATTTTCCATGTCTCTGTCCTGGGGCTCCAAAGGCTTTAGGGCTTATCATCACTTTAGGATGCACCCACATAACCCATATAGAGAACAGGTTCATGTGAAACTACAACCCATTTATTGGCTAAGGGAAACATAAGAGGAAAACTGGACAGGTAAGAAAAGAGGGGCTAAAGAGCAGACAGGGGAAGTGGACAGAGGAGGGGCAGATCAAACAATTCAGTTTGAGGAACTGGTGAGACATAGAAGGAGACAAACTCCATGTAGTTTAGGTGATTCTGTCTACAAGCCCTGCTGAGCTGTGGCAGGAAAGTTCTAGAGCAGGCCTCAAGGTTCCCTCTCACATTGTCACCTTTAAGGAACACCCAGCTTGGCCAGGTCCAGGGACTTCACTCCACAGAAGCAGAGACTGGATAGCAGAGCACATTGTCATGGAGATAAGAAAACCCCCAATCAAGTGAAGAGGTTTCTTGTTAATTTACATAACCCAGTGCAAATTCATGAAAAAACAGAAGTACACATTGGCTGGATTCTGAGCCTCTCACTTACTCTCCAAGCCATGTTATAGGACAACAAACAGAAGTTCAAGGTCATGCCAAATGCTTGATTCTTCTGGACCTCCAGAGAAAGTGTGGGATGCTTATAAATGGAATTTAAATGAGGGAAGTCCATTTCATAATCCCACTGTACTGAGTTCCTCTCTGCTCCTGTCCAGTACTATCTGCCTCCTATGATTTCCTGTGGTATGTGAACGTTCAACACTGAGAGATTGAGAAAAGAAAACCAGATAAGTTCACATCATCTGGACCACTAGCAGGTTTATCAGTCCTAAATCCCTCATGGATCTGTGCAGGAATGAGTGAATTGAGTATTTTGCTAATGTCAGAGAGAAGCTCTGTACTGCTTATTGTCACTTAACCCTCTCTACCAACACAGTCACACACACACACACACACACAAATAGCCTCAGTGTATAATGTATGCTTTCTGACGCACCCTTGACCTGTTTTAACTAGAACATGCCAGCCTGGAACAGAATGGTAAGCATGTAAAGGGTGGGAGGAAGGCAAACAAATGCAGTTCAAGGTCAACCTTCTGGAGGTGTGATAATGGGATGGGGATCTCTGTTGTGCCCTGTGACAGATCTTGGGGGAGGGTTGACTGCTGTGACATGAGGGCTTCTCAAACCACATCTTCTAATTGCCTTTTATTAGTGAGAACCAGAGAGTCTGATCTTCATTTTCTTTTTAAAATTTTTATTATAAAAAATTTTATTGAAGTGTTATTCATACATGAATATACGTTAATACAACTGTTTAATAAAAAACAAACATGCATATCATCATACATGTCTCACATATATCACCCCACCAGCAAGACCTTGCATTGTTGTGAAATATTTGTTGTAAACTATGAAAGACCATCATCCAAATATTAGTTCTAACTATAGCTCATATCTTTTATTTGGTATATTTTCCTCCAATCAAATCAATTATTATCATGCTCCATTAGTATTATATATTTGTTATATTTCATGAGAGAGCATTCTCACCTTTGTTTTGATAACAGCAGTCCATTTTCCACCACAAGATTCATTGTTATACAGTACCATATCTTTTACAATCCATTCAAAGTGTACACTAATTGGGTCTAATTTTCATCACAGAATTGTGCTGTCATCACTGAAGTCAATATTAGAATGTTTTCATTACTCCAAATGGAAGAATCCCATCTCCCATTACACCCACCCTATTTTTGGCCCTTAAAATTGTTATAATATCTTCTTTGCCATTGCTGCAAATATATTACAATATTACTGTCAATTATCCCACATATATTACATTAGTTGTAATTTTCCTGTGTATTTGTAACACTTTGTAAAAAAAAGAACATTCTTTTTTATAGTACTAACTAAATTCTTTATCCACCACCAAAATCACTGTTCTAGTTCCCTTGATTATCTTTTAGTTTTCTTTCAATTGACATTTATGTCCATAGACTATCCCTTTCAGCCACAAGCACATTCATAAATCAATAGTGTTAGTTATACTCACTATAATGTGTTGCCATTAACTCTATTAATGTCCACACTTTACAATAAACTTTATTAAAAATTCTACACAAATCACCAGCTCCCATTCTCAACCCAGATTCTATCTCCAAGTAACCTATACTCTAGATTTTACCTCCGTGAATTTATTCATTATATTTCATTCATATTTGTGAGATCATCCAATATTTGTCCTTTTGTGTATGGCTGACTTCACTCAACATAATGTCCTCAAGGTTCATCTATGTTGTCATACTCATCCCGATTTCATTTCTTCTTATATATGAATAGTATTTCATTGTATGCTTATACTACATTTTGTTTATTCATTCATCAGTTGATGGATGGGTTGTTTCCATATTTTAGTAGTTGTGAATAATACTGCTATGAACATTGGTGTGCAAATGTCAGTTTTTGTCCTTGCTGTCCAGTTTTATGAATATATTCCTAGTAAGGGGATTGCTGGATCATAGGTCAGTTCTATATTCAGCTTCTTGAGGTATCACAAAAATGTCTTCCACAGAGGTTGCACAATTCTGCATTACCACCAACAGTGAAGGACAGTTCATATTTCTTCACATCTTCTCCAGGACTTGTAGTTTCTGTTTTTAAAATAATGGCCAGTCTATACCATGTAAAATATCATCTCATTGCAGTTTTGGTGTGCATTTCCCTAATAGCTAATGAAGTTGAACATTTTTTGATGTGCATTTTAGCAAGTTGTATTTCCTCTTTAGAAAGATGTCTATTCAAGTCTTTTGCTCATTTTAAAAATTGGGATGCTTTTCTTTCATTGTTGATTTACGTGATCTCTTTATATAACATGGATATAAACTCTTTATGGATATATGGTTGTGAAATATTTTCTCCCATTGAGGGGTTAGTCATTTTACTTTCTTGACAAAGTCTTTTGAAAAGCAAAAGTGTTTAATTTTGAGGAGGTGGAACTTATCTTTTCTTTCTTTCATTGCCCATACTTTGGGTGTAAGGTTTAAGAAATTACCACCTACCACAAGACCTTAAAGATGTTTTCTTACATTTTTTCTAGGAGTTTTATGGTTGTAGTTTTATTTTTAGGTCTTTGATCCATTTTGAGGTAATTTTTGTATAAAATTTGAATTAGGGGTCATGTTTCTTTCTTCTGGATATGGCTATCCAATTCCCCAGCACCGGTTGTTGAATAGACTGTTCTGGCCCAGCTGGAGATGCTTGATACCCTTGTCAAAAATCACTTGACCATAGATAAGAGGTTCTATTTCTGAGTTCTTGATTCCACTTCACTGGTCAATATGTCTATCTTTATTCCAGTACTATGCTGGTTTGTTGTTGTTGTTGTTTTGTTCTTTAAGGAATACTGGGGATTGAACCCAGGACCTTGTACATGAGAAGCAGGTGCTCCACCAATATGTGGCACTTGTAAATGGAAGCTACATTTGCTTCCCATGCTGTTTTTACCACTGTAGCCAATTAATATGATTTAAAGACAGGACGTGAGAATCCTCCAAATACATAATTTTTTAAAAAAAAGACATTTTTGGCTATACAGGACCACTTATGCTTCCAAATACATTTGAGAACTGGCTTCTCCATTTCTTCAATAAAAGGCTGTTGGGATTTTTATTGGGATGGCAATAAATTTGCATTTCAGTTTGGGTAGAATTGACATCTTTGTGAGGGTTAAACTTTCAATCCTTTAACATGGAATCTCCTTCCACTTATTTAGGTCTTCTTTGGTTTCTTTTAGCAACATTTTGTAGTTTTCTGAATAGAGGTCTTTTATGTCCTGCTTTAAATTTATTCCTAAACATTTGACTCTTTAAGTTGCCATAATAAATGGACTTTTTTCCTGACTTTCTGATTGCTCATCAGTAGTGTATAGAAATTCTACTGATTTTTGTGCATTAATCTTGTATCGAGCCACTTTGCTGAACTCATCTATTCTATTAGATTTGTTGTGGATTTTTCAGTGTTCTCTAGGTATAGAATCATATCATCAGTTAATAGCAAAAGTTCTACTTCTTCCTTTCCTATTTGGGTGATTTTATTTCTTTTTCTTGCCTAATTTCTCTAGCTAGAACTTCTAGCACAATATTGAATAACAGTGGTGACAGTGGACGTTCTTGTAATGTTCCCAAAATCAGCAGGAAATCTTTCAGTTTTTCACTGTTGGGTATAATGTTAGTTGTGGTGTTTTCATATAAGCACTTTACCATGTTGAGAATGCTTCCATATATTCTGATCTTTTGGAGTGTTTTTATCAAGAAAGAATGCTGTATTTTTTCAAATGCCTTTTCTGCATCAATTGAGGTGACCATGTGATTTTTCTTCTTCAACTTATTGCTGTTATTTATTACAATAATTGATTTTCTTGTGTTAAGTAACCCTTGCATACCTCAGATAAAACCCAATTGATTGAGATGAATAACATTTTTAATATACTTTTGGATTTGGTTTGCAAGTAATTTGTTGAAGATTTTTGCACTTATATTCATTAGAGAAATTCATCTGTAATTTTTTTTTCATAGTACTTTTATATGGATTTATCTGGCTTTGGTGTTAAGGTGATGCTGGCTTCCTAAAAGGAGTTTAGTAGCATTCATTCCTGTTTAATTTTTTTTAAAGAATGTGAGCATGATTGGCATTAGATCACCTTCGAACAATTGGTAGAATTCACCTGTAATGCCATCTTGTCTTAGGCTTTTCATTTTTGGGATGTTTTTGATGACTGCTTCAAACCCTTTACTTGTGATTGGTTTGTTAGTCTTCTATTCCCTCTAGGGTCAATGTAGGTTGCTCATGTGTTTCCATGAATTTTTCTATTTCATCTTCATTGCCTAGTTTTTTTGGCATGCCAGTTGATCATATGATCTTATGATCTGTCTCATTTCTATGGATATAGTAGTAATGACAATCTTTCAGTTCTGGTTTTATTTGCATCTTCTTTCTTTATCTTTGTCAGTCTAGCTAAGGTTTGTTGATTTTGTTTATCTTCTCAAAGAACCAACTTTTTGTTTTGTTCATTCTTGTTGTTTTTATCCTCTAAATTTTCATTTATTTTGGTTCTGGTCTTTATTATTTCTTTCCTTTGGGCTGGGTTGAGATTAGCTTGTTATTCTTTTTCTAGTATCTCCAGGTGACCAGTTAAGACTTTCTTCTTTTTTAATGTAAGCTTTGAGGGCCATAAATTTCCCTTTCAGCATTGCTTTTGCTGTGTCGCATAGGTATTGATATGTTGTGTCTTTGTTTTCATTTGTCTCAAGATATTTACTGATTCCTCTTTTAATTTCTTCTTTGACATATTCATTATTTAAAAGAATGTTGTTTATTCTCCATATTTAGTGTATTTTCTCTTTTTCCATCTGTTATTGATTTACAACTTCATTCCATTATGTTCAGAGATAGTGCTTTGTATAATTTCAATCTTTTTACATTTATTGAGATGCGTCTTGTGATCCAACATATATTCTGTCTTGGAAAATGATCCATGAGTGCATGAAAAGAATGTGTATTCTTCTGTTTTTGGTTTTAATGCTATATAAATTTTTGTGAGGTCTAGTTCATTCATCATATTACACAAGCTCTCAGTTTCTTGATTTGTCCTCTTTTCACATGTTGTTTCCAATTCTGAATTGTGTGTATTGAGCTCTCCAAATATTATTATAGAGATGTCTTTTCTTCCTTCAGCTTTGCTAGTGTGTGCCTCATCTATCTTGGCATACTAGGTAGGTGCATAAATATTTTATAGTTATTTCATTTTGGTGAATTGCCCCTATTATTAATATATGACTTTCTTTATCTCTTATAACAGTTTTGCATTTAAAATCTTTTTTCCCAATAATAGAATCACTAGTTCAGATCATTTTGGTTAATATTTGCATGGAATATCTTTTTCCAACCTCTTACTTTCACTGTGATTTTGTCCTTACATCTAAGGTGAGTATCTTGTAGATAACATATAGATGACTCATTTTTTAAACAATCTATTTTGTTTATGTCTTTTGATTGGGAAGTTTAATTCATTATATTCAATATTATTACTGTAAAGTCATTACTCACTTCATCCATTTTTTCTTTTTCTTCCTATTGTCATATCTTACTATTGTCTGTCTTTTTTGCCTTAACTCAGCCTTCCTAATTGTACTAGTCAGCCAAAGGGGTGCTGATGTAAAGTACCAGAAATCTGTTGGCTTTTTAAAAGGGTATTTATTTGGTGAAAACCTTACAGTTCCATGGCCATGGAAAGTCCAACTTAAAGTACCATAAGAGGTACTTTCTTACCAAAGTCATCTGCCATGTGGTGAAGCAAGATGTTGGGTGATCTCTCAGGGTTTCCTAAATCAGTCTCTGGCATATGGCTTGTTTCATTCTCGGTCTTCTGAGCTGCTTCACTGCTTTGTTCTCTTCTGCTAAAACCTCTCAGGTGAATGGATCTTTTCTCCCTGGGGTCCCAGGATCAAACATGACAGAGCTCTCTCTCTCTTCTCATGTGTCTTCTTGAGTGAATTTCAATTTATATCTGCCCACCAAGGAGGTGGGGACTCAACCTGAGTCATGTCCTAATGATGTGGTCAAATCAAAGCCCTAATCCTAACAGATAATCTAATCAAGACATGTCAGCTGAATCTAATACATTCAAAGTGTATCACACCCAGAGCAATAGATTAGTTTACAAACATAATCTTTCTCTTTTTGGGATTCATAAATAATCTCAAACTGCCATACTAATAATCTTCATTTGTACACTTTTCTCCATGTCTCCCAGCTTTGTTTTTTCCTTTCAGGCTGCAGCCATTTGTATATCTGGTCATTTGGTAACATACCCTTTCACTTTTTGTTCTTTTGTGAAGACTATAAACTCACCCTCATTTTTGAAGGACATTTTTGACAGATGAAGAATTCTTGACTGGATGTTTTTCTTTCATTACATTAAATACATCATTCCACTTTCTTCTCACCTCCAAGGTTTCTAATGAAGCATCAGCACTTAATCTTATTGAGGTTCCCTTTTAGGTGATGCATTGCTTTTCTCTTGCTGCTTTCAGAATCTTCTCTTTATCTTTGATATTTTCATTCTGAATAGATATTTCAGAATAGGTCTATTTGGATTTATTGTTTGGTGTGTTCTTGGATATTGATACTTATGTCTTTTACAAAGGCTGGGAAGTTTTCATTATTTCCTCAAATATTTCTTCTGCCCTTTTTCCAATCTCTTCTCCTCCTGGGACAACAGTCACATGTACATTTGTGTTTTTCACATTATCTTAATTTCTCAGAGACATTGTTCCATTTTTTCCATTCTTTTCTCTTTCTGTTCTGTCTTTTCAAGTTTGGATGTTCTTTCTTCAATTTCACTTAATTGTTCTTTTGCCATTTCAGTATTTTTGTTTTATGCCTGTACTGTATTGTTTCAAAATCAAATTTTATTAAAAATTACAATCTTTTCCAGAGTTAGCCATTTTCATGCACATTTTATAGAATAATAATTAACATCATACTAAATGAACACTTGGGTGAGTGGGCTTTTAAAAAAGATTCTAAATTATAACAACACTGAGTCAGAAAATAGCAACACAAGTCAGCAGATCATTCACAAAAGTGTCAAAGCCATACAAAGCAGTTACAGGAGACTACCAAGCAATGAATTTAAGTTTTCAGTGCTATTTAAAGAAGACCATATATAGTAACAACACAGTCTGCATTTTACTATTCAGAAGTTTTTTGAAATTCTGTGATTTCTGACAATTTTTAAAATATTAAGAGAACTGCTTGCAACTGGGAAGAGAGAATCTAAATAGTGTTTTTTCTCCTTGTAGTTTCCTAGACTGGCAGCAGATGATATTTTTTTTGAATCTTACCATGGAGGTCCTTTTCAACCTCCACTTGACCATGATTCAGGTCTGACCAGAGCCGAGTTTCAAAGTGGGCTCTCCTGGCCAAACTCACTGAAGAGAAATAAGCCCAAGTATACTGCCATGGAACTACATGCCTTAGCTGCTAAATGGGAACTGTTTCCCCCTGGGGCACATTGGATCCTTTTGTTCAGGGTTTGTCAGGCAAAAACAAGAGGCAGCATCTTGGAAGATTAATTCACCCTGATCATTAGGATGAGAAGGAATCAGGTGTGTTGTTATATATTTGAGGGAAAGAGGATTATGTTGGCATCCACATGATTTATTTGGACACCTCTAAATAGTTCCTCCCCAATTATGTTAATAAATGAACAAGGCAATCTCTGTCTGAGATGAGCATGGTAACTCTGATATCAGATTACTCAGAGCTCATAGTCTAAGAGTTAATGGAGGGAGGAGTCAGTAACATTGGAATGACCACTCTGCCTTGTGTGATGGAGATCAGAGTCCATAATAAATAATGGTCTTTATCTTATAAACCACTCTTTCATGAAGTTCATGTTTCTGCACCACATCAGAATTTCTGAAGCACTTGATACTAGTGCAGACTCCTGGTGTCCACCCAAAGCAGAGAGGAGGGATCACTCAGTGAGCATTTTCATTTCTACATTCTCCAAGGGATTCCCAACATGTGATCTGTGTCTGGTGTTAGGATCACCAGAAGTCACATGTTGTGATGGGTCTTTCTCTCTGTTGTGTTGTGGCCACTTTAGTTTTAATTGCATCACACAGTCTGTATCATGGAATTATCATTACATTTTAATCTCCAGACAAAATCCTCTGAGTGAGGAACCCCTAGCATCTCCATTTTCTCACACATCCTGAGTCACAGAGACTCCAGCAGCAGTCAGGTGTTCAGACCCTGGAGTCATATCCTGAATCTATATCCTATGGCTGTATTCCACTAGCCAGGAGAGCTTGCACAAATTATGTGGCTTCAACATTTCCCCATAATACAACATTCACAAGGAAGTGCTGCCACTTCTCTGAGTGGATCCCCAGTGACCCATTTAACTCCAATGTTCAGTTCATAGGGATTGAGGCTCCATCTTCACCCACTGTGATCTGGTAATGGAAGCCTCCATGTAGAAGGAAAGGGGGAGCAGAGTAAAGCACCTTAGAAAAGGTTCCTGCTCCTCACCAGGTACCTATGATACAAAGACCAGGCCTAAGGGTGCCAATGGGGCTACTTCACTCAGAGGTCTGATTTCAGTTCCTCATACATAACAGCAGAGGCTGGGAAATGATACCTGCAAGAGGGAATGGTCCCCATTTGTGTTTTTATTTGGTCAATTCTGTTCTTTTTTCACCTTGAGCCTGAGCTCCTCTAGAGGTCCAGTGGCACAAAATCTGAAGAGCAGGGTAGGAAAGGGGCTGAATATCAGATCCTCTTCTGAATGGAAAATGGACTTCCTCTGACACTTAGTGTCCCCTACACACCAAAAATGGCTCATAAGTGAAGCATGAAGGGGGTGGGGGCTCTGAAGAAGAAGTGACTACAGTGTGGAAGTATCCCTTGGAGGGTGCAGTGGGTTTTTCTTTCATGAATTTGTGTTTACAGAAGAGGCAAACTGCTCTCATTCAGGTAGTATGTTTATGGGGATACTGGAAATAATGATAGTCAGGAAAGTCTTCTACAATCATTCCTTTGATGTGAAGATTTAAAAGTATAAAAATGCTCCTTTGACCTGCATCTTGGCTGAAGGAAAATATGTTTTACCTCAGTAATATAGGAACATCTGATAGGCTAAGGGTGGAGCTTATTTGAATTTTAATCAGTTCCAGATCCTCTTGTGAAATATAAGGGCAGCTCTCAGAAACTACCAGAATATGCAGGCCTTGATTTTCCCCATCTAGCTTCTATCAATATTAATGTGTGGTTGGGAAGTGAGATTACCCAAACTAAGGAATAAATTGAAGACCTGAGGGATTTTTCCAGGTGCAGATTGAGATAACTGGGATGTGAAATACACAACAGACATTCTTTCTCCTCCTCTCCTAAATGGTCTTTCATACTAGCATCACATGAACACTGGCCCAGACCAGTGGATTAGGTTTTGGGGTGCCCTCCCCAAATCCATCAATCTGACCAAGGGACATGTATAGAGGCTGGGTAGAGGGAAAGACTTCCTTGAGTGTTTGGAAAAAATAATTATGGCTGGGCAAAAAGAATGGCAGGGACTGGGGGAAGAAATGCTGTGCTCTTATCACATAGAGCCATTGACACAGCACCAATACATGGAGTAGAAGTAGAGGCAGCCAGACTGTGAGAGAGGAGGTGGGGGATGGGCTGGAAGAGGGAGAACAGTCCTACCTGCACAATGGTCATGGACATGTGCAGAAAACTTGGTTTCTTTTTTCATTTATCCCTGTTTCCCTCACTCTTTCACTCACTTTCTAATTTTCCCCTGTTTCCCTCCAGCCTCAAGTTGATCTCACTGTGTGCAATTCTTTAAACCAGCCAACATCTCTAGAGGGAAATGTAAGTAATTAAGAATGCTTGCAGAATGAAGATGACAAACTCAGGTGATAACATAGTGTTGGAAATAGGGTTCAAGATCACATTGGCATTTGGCTGAGGAAGTTCTCATCAGTTATCACCCTTTCCATCCTGCAATGAGCAAAAGTAAAACATTAAAATAAAGTTCTCTGAGGAGACATCTTTTGGTCTTTCCATCTCCCCAAACACAGCAGAGTAAGGAGTTGTACACCCCCTGAGTAACAAATAAAAAAGATACTAAACTGAGGGAAAATCATAGGTCAAACTTCTGAATACCAAACAATATAATTTTTAATTTGACAAAGAGATGCATGGAGACAGAAAAACTTAAGTTTTCTGACCTCCTCTGATGGGAATTTTATCAGATTCAAAAAACAGACACAGACTCCAGAAATTCACTTGTTGCAGGCAAGAGAACCATACTCCCCCTCAAAAGACAGAAGCATCTGAGACCACATATTGATTATTGCTCCATATTTTGCCCTTAGCTCAATACAAGGCAATCATTATGCTGTCAACAAATTCCTATGGAATGAAAACATTTTGGATAAGTAAAAAGACTCTGAAATGAAAATGAAATGAAAAACCAAAAACTGACATTGGATCCATCAAAGAGTCTTCAGGAAGTCTAGTTGCTGGCTGACCCCATATCAACCAGAGCCTGTGAAAGACAAGATGGTAGGCAGATTTGTAAAAGAACCCCCAAAGATCCCTGCTGAATGGGGTTCACACCCTAGAGTAATCCCTTTCCCTTGATTGAGTTCTAGACCTAGTGAATAGCTTGTAATATTTAGAAGGCATCAAAAGGAATGGTTAATCACTTCCTAGGTTGGTTTACAAAAGACTGTGAATTCCAACTTGATAGCAAACTCTATTACCTTCTCAATTTGTAAGCATTCATGATGCAAACATCCATGTGGAAGGGTCCAGTTAACAAGGAAATGAGGACACCAGCCAATAAATATGGACCAAGTGCCTCAGTCCAACAGTTCCTTTAAGAGAAATGAAATGCTGCCAAGCACCAGATCAAAGAGCTTGAAAGTAGATCCTCCCCTTCAAATGAGACCACATTTCATTTGACACATGTTTCTGCTAACACTGGTTTTCATGTTCAAATGCTAAACAATGTATAATTAAACAATTGTTTGGATGTTTAGATATTAAAGCCAGGAAGGAAAGACATATATTTCTTCTCACAACTGCATATCCAACCACTAACAAAATGTCTGTCAGTGCTCAATAACATCTGAGGAACAAATTTTAACCATCAAGACATATTATATTTGCATGTAAAAACATAGGCACATATAAGAGAACAACAATATTGAAGTTCGTTACCAAAAGTGTTTGCTACTAAAATACTACAGCACACTTTTTTAAAATTCAGAAGACTAT
Source organism: Cabassous unicinctus (assembly GCA_029593785.1). NCBI lineage: Eukaryota > Metazoa > Chordata > Mammalia > Cingulata > Chlamyphoridae > Cabassous > Cabassous unicinctus. The sequence continues at coordinate 15,720 of JAQZBX010058760.1, forward strand.
TAATATAGTACAAGACAAAATATTCCCTTTGGAAACAATTGTCTCTGCCCAAAATTTGATATATTGCTTGAATTTCCTTTACAAGGAATTTCTTTTTATTTCTCTCAGGAGAAATCCTAAGACCTTTTAAGTTTTAGTTTTATTTAAAAATAGTTGAAACAGTATATTTATAGTCAAATCAGTAATGAAACTGGATAATTCATTCCTTTGAATGCCTAATATTTGAGACATGTAGGGTTTTATAGTGTTTATAACATCAGATAATTCTGAATTGAGGAGATCTGTATTCTATGCTATTTTTATTCCTTGATAGTAAAGTATAAGCACACTAGATGCATGAAAAATAAATTTTCATTAAATATGTATTCACAGCATAACTATTTGTACTTATAAAGAACAACATTGATGCTCCCAACCTGAGAGAATGTTCGTAGTTAGTTTTACAAGAGTTCAGCAGGACTGATCCTCTTTCTGAAAGTTCTCTGCAGTATTGACCCCTCCCAAAAACTAGAATCCACAAGACAGTGAGACCTCCGGGAAAAAGAATGAAGTTTGCTTTTGGATATTTTAGAGCAATTACAGAATAAAAAGAAATAACCTATTTTCATTATCTAAATGTACATATTCAACACATTTAGATGGAAATTTTTTATTTAGTGATACTTTGATTAGATTTTTCTTCATTGGCATTCAAGGTAAACAGTGTGTGCTCATTTTTGCATGGCTGATGAAGTTACTAACAGCATAAAGAAGTACTTTCAATAGTGATTCTTCTAGTGTAAGAAAGAAATCTTGACAACCTGTGCCCATGAACCAATGAATGGATAAACAAACTGTATATATTGTGGTATATACATAAAATGTAATATTATTCAGCTGTAAAAAGGAATGAAATCCTGATACATGCAACAACATGGGTGAACCTTGAAGGCATCATATTGAGTGAAGTAAGACAGGCACAAAAGGACAAATATTGTATGAGTTTCCTGATTTGAAACAATTAGAACAAGCAAACTTGTAGAGTCACAATCTGGAATATAAGTCACTGGGTATGGAGTGGGGATAGGGAATGAGAAGTTAATGCTTAAAGGTATGGGATTCCCATTTGGAATGATGGAAATGTTTGGTGATGGATGGTGGTAATGGCAGCACATTATGAACACAATTAACAACATTGAAATATAGATCAGAATATGATTAAAAGAGGAAAATATTAGATTGTATAAATATTAATATAATAAAAATAATTTTAAATCCAAGAAATTACAGTACACAAACTTTGAGCAGTAAAATAAACCATGGAAAATTATTAATAGTACAAGTATAAAAATGTGCTCTCACAAATGATAACAAATATCCCACACCAATGCTGATTGTTGTTGGTAGATGGTATATGAGAATCCTATATTTTATTCATGATTGTTCTCTAAATCTCCAACTTCTTTAATAAAATAGAAAAGAAAGAAGCTCTGAGCTCTGGAATGTGGTGACAGCACACTCAATAATGACCCAGTGTCCCTGGATGTTCCATTTCTTTGAGTTCAGGTGGGTACCAGTGTGAATTTCCCCCAAGAGAGATGGATCTCTTTTATTTTGTAAATGAATTTTAATCTGAAGATAATTGTATAATCTCACTGCAAATATTTGGGGGCAGACTATCTGAGGTTAGATTTGGTTATTGTTTAGAAAGAATTCCCCTGGAATTTAGCTCCTATGTAATAGTCTGTGGGGAACCTGTTATATTTTAAGATTCTGGGGTATATTTTTCTGCAAATAGTTCCATGGGGAAGATGAGAGACAATGAAATGAATGAATACATAAATAAACATATAATGACAGAATACAGGTATTGCCTGAAGATGAAGTAGTGTTCTGTTCAAGAGAACTCAGAGAGAGGAGGAAAAGGCTAAGATAGGTGGGAGTTCAGATAAAGGAGGACTTCAGAGGGAAT
>JAQZBX010058761.1:0-17663 GCA_029593785.1 Cabassous unicinctus
CTCACTATTACTCAGAATGCATCAAATAGTCCAGACAGCAGCTCTCCTACTGCTCTCTCCATTTCTTCAAAGCCCAATAAAAATAAAACTGCTACAGGGAAGAAAAAGAAATAAACACTTTCCTCTTCTGTGAAGGTAAAAGCACAAATTTCCTTTGTGTTTACAGCACAACACTACATATTGTGGCGTCTTAGAATAGTGCTGCTCGAAAATTATCAAGCTGTGTTGCACTTTTACAACTACAGACATATGTGAAACTTGTCAGAAACTTTTATTTTAAGCCAAATAAAAGTAGGTAAGGCAGGGGCGTGGATGTAGCTCCAGTGGTTGAGCGCCTGCTTCCCATGTACGAGGTCCCAGTTTCGATGCCCAGTACCCTCCTAAAAAAAAAATAAAAAATAAAGTAGGCAAAGCACCACGATTTCTCTAGCTTTGCCACAGTTCTTCTCCATGGCCAAGCCAAAATTCCTTGAGGGAGGACAATAGAAAAGATATTTCATATTATGGTGAAAAATTATGGCTAGCACAGGGTAACTGAACTCTGCAAAGTCATGTCTTGAGATAATGGCCCAGTGAAGACCTGAATTCGGGCCTTTCTCTACTCTTCTATCCAGGGGAAAGGAAAACTAGGCAGGTATTGATGCCCTAGCTTACTACTTGCATCTCCATTCAGGGTGGAATTTTTATTACTAACAGCCCTATACTCCTAGGCCAGAGAAAGTTAAGAGAGAGCTGGAGCCAGAAATAAGTAGAAAAGGGATCAAGAGAGGAAAAGAGGAGGAGAGTTAAAAATGAGCGCAGGCTAATCCCCCTCTTCCCACTCTCCCGTGGCACACTAGCACTCGCTCCCTCAGTGTGCTCTGGCCGAGAAGCAGCAAACTCCAGGTAGTAAGTCTCTGCTAGCTACACCATGTGTTATTAACTGTAGAAACAAGGCGGGGGAGGAGCGAGATATTCATAAAAGGATTTTTTCCCCTTTCTAGTCAAAATGGTGGGAAAAAAAAAAAAACCAAGGAGGGAAATAAATGGAACATATTAATATAAAGAACCATTAGCACCTCACAGATCAGTCAGGAGACCTAGGCACAGGTCCCATCTATGTCACACAAGCACAAATGGTTCAAGTTTTTTGGATTTTCACTTCCTCATCTGGAAAAGCAGGGAATTGCATTCGTTCTAAATTTCTGTGGTTTTATATTAAGGCACCTTGAGGAAGTGATGACCGTTTTCATGGAAGTGAAGGGGGAAATAAAAAGAAAGTAGCATTTATGAACATTATCGTGTGCCAGGTAACGGGGAGTGGGCTTTTCAAGTTAAAAGCACAGACGTGGAACCCAAACAGTCCGGGGTTGCGTCCCTGTTCCACCACCTGCTAGCTGTGTAACCTTGGGCAAGTTACCTAACCACACTGTGCCTCCATGTCCTCAGCAGTAAAACAGCATAATGTTACCTACCCCTAAGGGTGGTTTTGAGGGATATATACCTTAGAAGAGTAACTGGTATAAAGTAATTGTTAATAACTGATTATTACAACTCTGTGAAGTGGACATCCCCTTTCAGTAAACAAGAAACAAAACACATGAGAAAACTAAGGCTTCAGAACTTTGAGCTTTTCTGACTTCCATCTTTAGTCTCTTAACTACTTACTCGATATCAGTTAAAATGAGTGAAAGTCACTGCATTTTGTGGGCAGTTTGGGAAATTCTACCAGTTGCACAACCACAAGTCAATCAAAACCACTTAATGAATGCAGCTGTCCCGAAAGTCCTCCAACCATTACACCGCTTTTGAAACAGTGTAATAACTACTCATTTGCCTAGGCAAAGAAATGCCCCTAAGGGATGACTTTGTGTTGGGCTGAAGTCCAGTGAAATGAGCGGCATCTAATCTAAAGGTTTTCAGAGATGCAAACTGCCTACTTGAAATTCCAGGGAATTGAAGTCTCTGCCTGGATGCATCTGTCTCCTGCCAGGAGGAGACTCTTGAAGAAGGAATTGGTAGGTCCTTTCCCATCGGTGGTAGGGAAAGTTTTGATAAAGCTTGGGAGAGGGGGGCCATCAAATGGACAACTACCAGTTTCAGAAATCAAAAGCGTGAGGGTGGGGGCAACAGACCCTCTCTCAGAGTGAAATCAGGTACTGACAGATGAGAAAACATGACTGCAAGAATTAGAGAGATTTTTTTCTTTTTTCATTTCTTCTTTTCTTTTTTTTAAGAGAGAGAGAATAAGATGGGAGACACTAGAAAGATTTCATTCCTGTCTGTAGGTAACTCTCACATTATGGAGAGGAATGCTAAAATAAATCAGTAGTTCCTGGGAGTTTACAAAAGGAGAAGAAACAGGTCAAGCCTTGAAACAGCCACAAGGAATAAAAGAAGAATACAGAAAATAGTGAACTGGGGCCAGAGAAACGGTATTTGAATTTAATTCATCTGTTCAACAAATATTTATTCCTTGCCAACTTTTTGCCAGGTACTCTGCCAAGAGCTGGTTATAAGGTTTTGATTAGACAGAAGTCCTGCCCTTATGGGATTTAGAAAGCAAATGGGGAAGACAGAAAATATACAAGAAAACATATATTTATAAGAAAACATTATATATATATATATGTTATAGTAGTACTACAAGAGAAAAAAAAAAGGCGCCAGGGAGAAGATAGCAGGACAGAAGAACTCTACTTTAGTTCAGGAAGGCTTCTCTGAGGAGGTGACACATAAGGCATAGTTTGCTGGGTGGATAAGAGGAGCTAGGGGGAGGTAGGAGCATTTCAAGCATGTGAAACAGAAGAAGGTGTGAAGATCCTAAAGTAAAAGTTGATCTAACAATCAGAAGGAAGTCCATTTTACTTGACCTCCACCTTTCTCATATCCCCTTTTACACACAAATTTTCAGAAAATCTAATATAGCATATACCGCGTGCCTTCCCACACTAATTATTTAAGATTTTGAAATCTCATAAAAATAAATAAATTCAAAGGATAGATTCACCTGCTTTTAAAATACATTTCAAAGATTCTCTTGGCCCAACCCCACATCTCTCAGAGTACTGAATCACTAGACAAAGTCAACCCCGCCCCTTGCACATATAAAAATATCTTTTCCTGATCTACTGTTGTAATTGGCTTTTTTCCAGGGTTTTATGCTCTACTGAAACTAAATACTTAAATGAGCAGGTCAGGTCTAGTTTTTAACCTAGGAGATATGACAATGTTTTTGTTTCTGCTTTGAGATTTTGGGGTGAATTTTAGATCGCTAATTTATAATTAATCCCACTTAAAACTACAGAAGCAAGCATCTGTGATAGTCTCTCAGTAAAACAGTTCCATACCCTGCACGAGTAAAACAAATACAAGGCACTTGAAACAAGATATTGAGAACGATTCTTGGTAAGGCAAAGCTGCAGTTGTGCTTCGACATATAATTGAGACATGCTCAAAGGGCCTTTCGACATAGTGACATGTTGCTTCATTTGGCCACCAGAGGGAGAACAGTTAGTCTTCAAGCACCAAATGGGGCCACGCCCAGTTTTGATTGTTTATTATGTAAGAACTTCTCCAATTTTCCAGAAAACATAAGAAAATGATAAAGTCTTGTCAAGAAACAATTTTTTGAGGCAAAATTCACACTAATTAAAATTAACCCTCTTAAAGTGTACAATTCTGCGGTATTTAGTACATTCACAATGTTGTGCAACTATCCCCTTAATCTGGTCCCAAAACATAAGAAATGCTTCTATTTTATTTAAAGAGAATTTACAGAAGCCTAGCCCGGTTCTATCCTTCCTACTCCGTTACATGCCAGTTTTGCCTCCACCTGCACTCTCTTAGCAATGGTCCCAGCGCATTCCCCAAAACAGCCTTCTTCCCCACACAAGCCACAGAATCTGATCGAGTTAAAATTGCATGTTCGAACACCAAAAAAATCTCAATTCTTTAGCTCTTTCCCTAGGAATTGCACAGTTGCAAAAGACAGCCAGTCTGAGGAACTGTTTAAAAATTCTATACATGTTGCCTTTTCTCAGCAAAGAAATAAATAATTTTAACTTAAATGTAGTCACAAGACGGAAATTAGCAATGTACTGCACCAAAACCTTCAGCCTTTGATCTGCTTCATTCATTCATAGTGAAAAATTAAAGTCACTTATAGGTTAGAGAAAAGCCAAGATTTTAAGGGCACCATGTCAACTGGTTAAATTTGAGAAAAGCAGAACCAAACAGTTAATAATATTATAAAAGCAGAAGGTTTGCAACCTAAATCCTTTTCATTAAAGAATTTAATCTACTTCATGGGGTCTTGGCCCAGGAATGGGTAAAAAAAAAAACAAAAAATAAAAAATGCCAAACTGGAAAGGCTGGGGGAGGGGAAATGCTGTTGGTGACTCTGGGAAAACAGGAGGGAGGGAAAGTGAAGAGCGAATGAGGTCGGATCCGCCCTAACAAAGAGGCAGAAACTATGTCTCAACAGCCACCGAATCCAGTTCAGGGCGGTTTGAGCCAGTTTCTGAGCTGGATTGAGAACAACAGCCCCTGCTGAGACTCCACTAGGGTGAAATAGAAAATCCAAAATGGACTTCACAGAAGGGAGCGGACTTGGCCTGCACTCGCAAGAGCCTAAAGCTGTTTCTCCGGAGTAGCAGAGTCAGATACAATATAAGGCCTGGAGCCGGAACAGGGCCTTGCTACAGAAGGAAAAATTACAGAGCACTGCCTTTGTGCCATGATCCTATCCGCGTTTTTGCTCCCACTGCCCCAATTGTGGCTTGGAAGGGAAAAGGGCCTCAGGGTATCGGTTTTCAGAGAAAGCTAGCTGCAGTATTGGGGGAGGGGAGGCTTCTGTGTCCTGAGTAGTTTAATGTGCCTGGGGGTGGAGGCATGTTTGTGAGGGTCTGAAGGAGAGGGAATAAGACTTCACACCCTGCAGTTCACACCACACCTTTGCTGCATTATTGCACAGCTGCAAAATACACTACATACATGTTTGGGAGTGCCCTACACAGAACTGGCTCTTAGAATGATGAGGCTTGCTTCTACCCTATGCTTTAAATGACAGTAAACATTCTCAATATGGCCACCATGCTCTTTTCATTTGTGTCCTAAGTTACATACAAGCTGTACACACCTACTTATCCAAAAGACACAGCAGTATTGGGTAACTAGAATGATAATCCTGACCTCGCTTCCCCTCCCCCAGTTGCCAGAACCTCCACACATCTGATCACTCCCATCCTGAAGTGGCTCCTCTGAGTGTCTAGTTGTCCGAGCTGTGGTCTGCAGCTGTCGCGGGTGTGTACATCCTGCGGCCAAGTTTGGCTCAGAACCTTCCCGAACTATCTTCCCAAGACCACTTAATTCTCTTCCCTTCCTCCCCCCACCCCCAAAGCCCAAGAAAACCCAAAGGCTTCCTAGGAATTTTCGAGGAAGTGGACCCCGGGGGTGGGGTGGGACAGAACAAACTTGCGGGGGTCGGAGGAAGGAGGAAGGGGACAGGACACCTCCCCCTCCCCGGAGTGTCCAAGGATGAGTAGAATCTTCCAGAGGCAGAACATAAGTGCCTGCAGACCTCAGGGCTCTTCTGACTTGGAAGCCAGCCTAGGTAGGGGGAGGACTGTGGGAGTCCCCTGTGGGGCTTTCAGATCCACCGTGCGCCCACACTCAATTATAAGAGACCCTGGAGACTTCCGAAATACCCTAAGACGCTGGTGGGGGAAGGGAGAACATCAAGCTGAGAGATGTCAAATGCTATTTTATTCTTTTTACTATAGATACACGGATGGACCATTGGAACACAATAACTGTGTACGTGTATGTATTCTACAGCTTTTGTGCAAAGACAACCCACTTTGCATTATTTATGTGCGACAGTTTTCCACATAGTAACTTGTTACTGGCATATTCTATCTGACACTTACACAAATAACCTATGCAGCATTTAAACATTCTATTCGTTAACTATTAGACCTGGGCTGCTATAGACTCTGCTAGGAGGTTTTTGTTGTTCTTTGTTTGTTTGTTTGTTTTGTAGTAGGGGGGGGAATGCTTTTCCCCACATGAAAGGCAGGTTGCTACAGAGATGACGATGGTGACAGCAATAAGAGCTGACTAAGCCACAGTGCCAAATGTTTCATATATCTAAACTACCTTTTTCAATACTCGCCCCAAATCTCTTAGGTAACATTATCCCCATTTTAGAGATGAGAAAAATGCAGCTTGGAAAGATTAGGTATTTTACCAAAGTCACACATCTGTTAAGTGGCAGGCCAAGATTCTGGCTTCAAAGCCCATGCTTTAAACTCTCATGCTAGACTGCCACCTCACTGGCAAATGGGTATAAAACTTCTTTGAGATCCTACTATGTGCCCACCTAATTGGGGCTGAGAGTGAGCGGGAAGGGATTGGTTCAGTGATGAGAACGTGGTTCCTGCCTTCAACAAGCTTTCAGTCTAATGACTACCTCCCCCCCTCCCCCAGGACAATTCAGGGACGCCTGACAAGGGACTTTTTTTTCCTGCCTATGGTCATCAGAGGCCATTTGGGAAAAATAGTTTGGAATTTCCCTGACATTTCCGTGTTGTGCGGGGAGGAATACTGGAAATCAGCACTGCCCCGAAATAGCAGGCAGCACAGGCAGGCTGGGTGGAAAGGGGCAGGGCGAGGCCTCTGGGGAGCCGTAGCCATGGCAACCCAGCCTGCGTTCCAGAACAAAGTCTCTCACCAGGAAAACTGCTTGAGCGGGTTTTCTCTTTATAATCCCCACAGCTAGTCGGGCCAGAGAGGGCACAAAGGGGATTCTCTCTTTGTAGAGAACGATTCCATACAAGGCCTGGAACAAAAGAAAACATTTGTTGTATAGGGTCTGTCTTTGTACTTGGCTGGAATCAAACCAACAAAGCACACTGAGTTCCTCTCCACTATTCACAGGAAATGAACACAGCTTTGTTACGCAAGCTTCCTTTTCTGGATAATATTTGCTGTAGTGTAATTTTTCTTTTATCCCCATTTTACAGATGAGAGATTAGTAGGCATAGATGGACTTGCTTTCCATAAAACCGTGGTTAAAAACCCAGGGCGTCCCTTTGGAAGGCTTTGGGAAGCTGGCCCTACTTTGCCTATTTAATGCCAGGTGATGGGCCCCGGGCTCAGTGGACCCCGGCCGGGGACTCCCGACTTCCTGGCACCCGCCCCGCCCCAGCAGCCTGGAGGCGGTGGAGGAATGCGGAAGGCATTCCAGAGCCTCCCTGTACGCCGCCCCGCAGCCAGCTCAGAGGCTCCCGAGAAGCTGACGGAGGACAGTGTTGACTGGTGCCTGTATCCTCCAGGCTGTCGACGACCTACAGTGCGACTGCACCCTGCGGGCTCAGTTCACTCCAGCCGAGGCAGGGTGTGGCGTCCCTGGGGAAGATGAGGGCAGCGCGAGTACCCACCACAGGGCCAGGAACAGCAGCTAGGTTACGCTCAATAGCAAGCCATCTTCCAAAAATGCCCACACTTACAAACATGTAATTTTTAAACTAGTTACATGAATCAGAGAGGAAAAGCTCGGCTACCACGTGGTAATAAAAGCCCTGTTCCCGGCGTCTGGGTGCTCAGAAGACTTTACCCGGAGGGACTCCATCCGTCGTAAAATCTCTTAAGATCAAAATAAAATTGACCTGCGCCTTCACATCAGGCCCTTTGTGCAGTGATGAGGAAGGAAAATGTGAGTCGCATCATCGTTAGGATGAAAATGAAGGAATTGCAGGTACGTCTTCAAACTATACCTTCCGCCCCATCCCTGGAGATTGTTGGCGTTGGATCACTTAGCAAGAGGAGGTACCATCTCTCCTGAGGAACAAAGTTGAAAACCACTGTCAGTGTCAGCCTTATAAAAAGTAAATTTGATGAACTGTTGGTATGAAATTAGGACCTATATATGTTGTCCATCCCACCGCTGTTTATATTTCAATAGATACTGCCAGCTTACCCTGCCTTAGCAAGTCAAAGCAATGGATCTTTTTAGTGAAATTCAGAGAAAGCAGTGACATATTATTCACCCTCCCCCAAAGGTTGGCCCTTGTTAATATTCATTTAACGTTCTTTGAAAACTTCCTATGAGGCATTATAACACAATTCACTATGCTAGACCTGTGCCTGTGAATATTAAAAATCACATAAGGCAGGGGCCGTTCTTTCAAAGAGCCTGCAGGTTCAGAGGGAAGATACACAGGAAATTAACTATTGCATAGTAGTATGATATATGCAAGAAGATTTGCTCTGGGAAAAGCAGGCGAGACATGAAAAGCAGAGTAAGGTTGGGTGAGATAGAGAATTTCCTGGAAATCACTGGAAAATGAGATGGAGTTAGCTAGAATAATGCCAGAGGTAGGAGTCAGAAAAAACAGTTTTAGTTCCAGATTAAGCAACAGGTCAGCTATTAGGCAGGAATAAAAGAAGGCAAAGGAGAAGGCAAAGGAGGAGCCTGAAGTGCAGATAGGAGTCAGGAAGTTTGCAGGGCCTGAATGGGAGGACTGACCTAGCAGAGGACAAGCTGATTCCTTGGCCAGGAATCTCCCATGCATTCTATTAGGTTAATATTCACTCCACAAGCATAAGGAAGCCAGGAAAAGCCTGAGAAAAGACGAGATATTTACATGCAGATTTCAAAACTGAAGGACTTTAAAAATTCAATGTGTTATAAATTTAGGATTATTAGCAAAATTACACATTTTTCTGTTGGACCTGCTAACAGAGCTACAAGTAAACACATAATGCTGAGTCAATACTAATGCCTTCATTAAAATTTTTAAGTAGTTGTTTAAGGCCTGCTCTCACATGCTAGGCTAAGATCCAGCACCAACAATTAAGCTATGCCACGTGCCCTAAAATCCAATCTATTCAACCACTTCAGCACTTGAAGGACAAAGGCAAGAAGAGAGAGAGATTCCTTAAGAGGTATGGGGAATTGTGGAATATAGAGTGTGGAAAGTCTTTCTTCATACTACCACCCCAATGCCTGACCCCTCAGCCAGCAGGTTTTACAGATACCACTGTTTGCCTGGTGGAACTCATCAGTGATGTTCACCAAATATTCCTGGGTCTACAGTTTCTGGTCACATCATAAGATTGGATTACCTGCCCTCTTTGAAATCAGGCATAACTCTCTTTAGACCTTAGGACCCAGTAAACAATTTGCCTCTTTCCTTTCCCACCATTGTGGAGATGGTAGAAGCAAGCATTGAGTTGAAACCTCTTTCAACTTGGGTCCCTAAGTGACTATGTTAAGCAGAACTTCCTTGCCAGCTTACAATGGACATGAAGTGTAAGCAATCCAAGAACTTTTTTTGGATTAAGCCAGTGAGAATTGGTGGATATTTGTTATGCAACACAACCTGGACCATCTTGATTGAGCATCTTAATATCCATTCCTCCACCCTAATTCCTTTCTAACAGAAGTCACCGTCATCTGCATAGCCCTCTGCTTCAGCTCCAGGGGAGGGATCTTGTTCAGCATAAGCCAGTCATGGTAATAGTGTCCCCTTTCCAAGGATTGGTTTAGAAATTGCTATGTGACCCAAGTCTGCCTGATTAAATGTGAAAAGTCTGCTGGGAAGTCTCAGAATAGTTCTGAAAGAAAAAGAGAAAGAGAGAAATAGAGAAGAGAGGGAGGGAGGGAGGGAGGGACTGAGGGAAGGAGGGAAAGAGAGAGGAAGTAAAGAAGTAAGGAAGGGAAAGAAAGAAAGAGAGGAAGGAAGGGAGGGAGGGAGGGAGGAAGAGGGGAGCAGATGTAGCTCAAGTGGTTGGGTGCCTGCACCCCATGTATGAGGTCCTGGCTTTGATCCCCAGTACCTCCTAAAAACAAACAAACGAAAAAGAACAACTCTCGTTGGGGAACGGATATAGCTCAGTGGTTGAGCACCTACTTCCCAAAAAAGAAAGAAAGAAAAAGAAAGGGAGGTAGAGAGAGAAGATGGAAGGAAGGAAGGGAGGGAGGGAGGGAGTAGAAGAAAGAAAGAGAGAGAGAGAGAGAGGGAAGGAGGGAGTGAGGGAGGGGAAGAGAGAAAGAAGAGATGCTCCCTTCTTCCTCTGAGTGTTGTTACATATTGCATTAGTTATCTATTGCTGTCTATCAATTTACCTCCAAATTTAGCAGTTTAAAACAGCAAATATTTATGATCTCACCATTTCTGTGGGTCTGGAATTCAGGAGCAGTTTAACCCAGTGGTTCCAGCTCTGGGTCACTCATCCAGCAGGTTGTACTCGAAACACTGGCTCCAGCTGCAGTCATCTGAAGGCTTGACTGGGGCTGGGGATCTGCTTCCAGGAGGCTTATTCACATGGCCGTTGGCAGAAGGCTTCAGCTCATTGCTGGCTGTTGGCAGGAGGCCTGTTACATGCCTCGTGGACTTCTCCATAGCACCGCTTAGGTGTCCTCGTGACATGGTAGCTAACTTTCTGTTGGGTGAGTGATCCAATAGAAAGAACAAGGAAACCACAATGCCCTTTATATCCTATTTTGGGAGTCACATACTGTCATCTCCACTACATTCCACTCATTTGATACGAGTCACAAAGTACAGCCTATGCCTAAGAAGAGTAGAATTCGGCTGCAATTTTAAGAAGGAATATTAAAGTATTTGTGGACATATTTTTAAACTACCACAGAGGTGACAACTGGAAGTGCTGTAGCCATATTGAGATTACGAGGGGATCCAGTTTAAGGGTACGCTTTACACTGAGAAAGGCTGAGCAGATATGGAAAGGACCTTGATGACACTACTGAGCCACTGGTCTTACCATGCCTGGAACCTACCTTGAACTATTAGTTATGGGGAAAAAAAACATTTCTTTCCTTATTCTTTCAGCCCTGTTTGAGATAGGATTTGTTGACATTTTCAGCAAGTGGTGATATTCAACATACTTACTTATCTATATATATGTTATAAATTAATCTATATGTCAATAAATAAACCAAAATTTTAAAAATATACATATTCTCTGTCATTTCTTAAATTATAAAAATTATTTGTGTGTATAAAATCACTTACTAAATTTTAGATAGATAATAGACAGATATGTCATATGCTCACTGTGATATGACAAAATTTGGTGCTGATTGCTCATCAAGTTATTCTAACAATTTCCAATAAGTCGTTGATTTTTAGAAATCTTTGGTGTTACCTTTCAATGCAGATCTCACTAGCTAAATGATGCCACAGCCTGAGCCTGATTGACAGAAAGAACTGCATAAAACCCTTCCAAGATCATTTCAGTTAAATCAGTAATCGTTAGGTGGCTTGTAATCTAAATACATTTTCAATACATCTTAACATCACCAGTGTTATTCATGGTGCGATTTCTTGGTTTCTGCTGAACAAAATCAGTTCCATTAAAAAAATTTTCTAGTCCTTAAAATACTTGGATATTCATATAATCAATATGCCTATTACCAACTATCATATGTAAAGTATCATTTCAAAATAAGACAAAGATAATCCTTCTGGCCAAAGAGAGGCAGCAATTAAAAATGTGTACTCATGTGCTGGGTTGTCTGAGTTTAAATCCTGACTTGCCAAATAAATTTTTAAAAAAAAAATCTTCCTGTGCCTCAATTTTCTCATCTGTAAAATGGGGTTTATGATGGTAATTTAAATTCGCAAGTGAGTTCATATACATTTAGAATAGAAACTGCCACAGAAGAAATGCTATATGATAGTTCTCATTTTTATTAATAAAATTAATGTTAATGATTTGCAGAGTATTCACTGGGTTTCAGTGAACTCAACACATTAAATGGAGGTGAAATTCAACAAAGATGTTGAAAAGTGGTACCTATACCCCAGGTAACCTTTGGCTCCTAACCAACAGAAATGATACTGGACACAGTACTGGGGTAGGGTTGTTAACCCTTTAGTTGCTCTACTTAAGGAAGGCCTGAGGGTCCCAGGGAAGGGGCCAGGATGTCCCTGCTGGATTTATGGGGGAGGGGACTTGCAAGGGGTGGAAGCGATAAGGGAGGTGGGGTATGGAGTCATGGATTTAGAGCAGTGGTTCTTTACTTAGTGCCAAAGAAGTATTTTTAAAAACAAAAAAACCAAGTATTTACGTAACTGCATAACAGGGCTTGATACAAAAGAAACTTGAGTTCGAGGATGACAGACATTAATTTACCTTCACAACCCTTTGCCACACTTCTGTCTGTTGACTGGGAAAAACCTGCATTATGGGAGATATTCTGGAAATCTCCATATGAGGCTCAGCCCTGGCCATATAATAATTTTTTTAAAAATATATTATTTTATTTATATTTTTAAAATGTATAAACAAAAAGTACTAAAGTATCATGGCCATCATTCTTAAGCAAAATAACCCAAGATCAAAGAGCCCTTACTGGGAATATATTTACATATCTGCCCAAAGGGAGAATGAATAATCTATGCAAATCTACTGCCTGAGGCTCTTTCTCTAAGGCAAATATCTCTTCCCTTTATAATCCCAAATAGAACAAAAGAAAGATTCACTGAGATTTCACTCTGGGTAGAGTCCAGTTGGATTTCACCCTGAAAATATCTGTGGCATTCATTTTCCCTTTAGGAAAAGAAAACCACTCTAGGTATTTAAAACTAAAATGAAGAAATTTAAATAAAGGAATTGGTTAAGGTCCTTGGAAAGTCTAGAGATGAAGGGAAGGTTACTCAAAGTGTAGTAACTACTACCATTACTAGGTTGGGGGAGCAAAATCATTACCCAGAGGACACAGGTGTGTGCAGCTAAGTCCCGCTTAGTGGAGGCCAGTTGCCTGAGCTGAAGCCCGGGAGCCTGCAAGGCCAGGCTGCCTCTGGAGTCACCTGCAAGGCCAGGCTGCCTCTGGAGTCCCCGGCAAGGCCAGGCTGCCTCTGGAGTCACCGGCAAGGCCAGGCTGCCTCTGCAGTCCCCGGCAAGGCCAGGCTGCCTCTGCAGTCACGTAGCTACCCCTGCCCCAGACTCATCACCACCACTGTCTCCTCAGCCACCAATGCCGTTGCCTCCTCCACTCCTTTGTCACTGCACACAGTCTTTGTTGTTTCAACTGCTGTCTGAAACTAGAAAAAGAGTTGCTTCTTCCCTCCTCTTGTTTTTAATCTCCCTCCACTGGCAAAATCTAACCCCAAATCAGCTGGGTAATGTGGATTACAGAATCCCAGCACTTTACAGTGCATAGCAGAGCACAGAATTGTGGGGTTGAAGGTTAAGAACAAAAACGTATGAGACAATTGAAAAAATTGTAATGTAGACTGTATGCTTTAAATCAAAGTCAAATTTCTTGAACTTGAATTAATTGTACTTAATGTAGTTATATACATGAATATCCTTGTTCTCGGGAAATACACATGGAAGTATTAAATGACGAAGGAGCTTAAAAAAGAACAAATAAGTAAATAACCAGCCTGAGAGGTTGTAAGGAAGTCACATCTCATGGAACCTAGATGGTCAAGACTCTCCTTTTCTAGAAGGTTCTCTGTGAAGTCTCAATGGTTGCTGCAGGCAGCCATTTAAGAGTTTTCTGCCCCCAGACACTGAGGGAACAGTGTTATGTTAGGGGACCAGGAAACTTTGGTCAGTTGAAGATTCCCAGCTTCAGGCAAGGGATGAAAACAGTAGTGGTAATATTTAAATATTGTTTTAGTGAGTGCATTTGATAGGGGGAAAAGGGCTTGCAACATTCTTTAGCCTTTTTCTCTTGGTGTTCTAAAATCTCACTTTCATTGAGACTAAAATAATCATGTGACCTTATCCAGGAATGAAAGGCATCCTTAAACTGGGAACAATTAAAATAGCATGCCATTCATTTTAGGACAAGTGAATGGAGAAAATGAGGTATAATTTCAAATACTGACCCCAAATAGAAAGTTACAAAGGCAGATACTCCAAACTGCAGATATAGATTTGTAATCACACTCCTTCTGACATGGGCAACTCTATTAAGCCTGCTCCAGGATAAACCAGTAGGAATTTATTTACTTCATGATGGTTTATTATTCTTCTGAGCAATTCTGAGTCCAGGTCAAATATTAATAAGAGGAAATCAATGTAACTATTTCATCCTAAAATATGAAAAACAAATGACAGTCCCTTCATAATCATGCAAGGAATATTTGCATTTCCCAAGTTAACACCTGATACACCACATGAATCTCTAATGGGTAGAACGGCAAGCTTAATTAAATGGAAAATTTTAGTCAATTACTTGGGGACAGAAGTGCTTTCCCAGTAATCAGGCTGTTTTAGGCTCGGTTCTCTCCAAGCAGACCCTAAGAAAAAGATTTAAATTCAAGTCGTTTTTTGAGAGCTGATCCTAGTAAGTACTAAAGGAGGAGGAAAGTAAGACTGGGAATAGAATGAAGCCTGTAGGAGTTATACTAAATTGTAAATTGTTAGTAAGTTATCCCAACCGAGCGGGAGAAGAAGCTGGGGTATTTAGCCTCCAATCCCTGTGCACCATTAGCTAATAGTCATCAGCTGAGAGCTGCTCCCCAGCCCTTACATCTACTCTGCACCTGGGCTGAAAGAGGCCCTCAGGCAGAGTCATGTGCTAGCAGTAGGATGCTGTCTGCAAGTACAGAAACAGTAAGTGTTGAGGGAAATGAGCTAGTACTAACAGCGTCTTCCACACTGGCTGTTCTAGCCTGCTAGGCTGCCAAAACAATATACCAGAAATGGGTTGGCTTTTACCAGTGGGAATGTATTAACTCACAAGCTTACAGTTCTGAGACTGCAAAAATGTCCAAATCAAGGCATCATCAATATGATACCTTCTTTCTGAAGACCAGCTGCCTGCAATCCTGGACTCCTCTATCACATGGCAAGACAAATGGCAGCGTCTACTGGTCTCACTTCTCATCTGGGTTTCATTGTTTCCAGCTTCTTGCTTCAGTGTCTTTCTCTTTGTCTGAATTTCATTCTCTTATGAAGGACTCCTGTAAATGAGTAAGACCCATCCTGAATGAGGTGGCTCACATCTTAAGTTAAGATCCTATTCACCGAAAGCTCCTGTTCACAATGGGTCCACACCCGCAGCAATGGGTTAAAGAGCATACTTTTCTGGGATTGATAGAGCTTCAAATCATCACACTGGCCAAGAAAATGAGGACTCAGACTGTATAAAGTACTGAGATCTGAGAGAATTCAAAAGTGCTTCACAACAACTCTCCCTGTTGCCTACCTTTTTTCTCCCTTCCTTGTGTGTGTATGTGTGTATAGTAAATCCCAGGCATGTTCCATACATAATTTCATTTTCATTTACATCCAAATATCAAGTTCTGTCCTGTTCTTTTGTTCTATCAGAATTAATTATTAACAAATTAACCCAGAATCTCTGCTTTACTAGGCAATATGCCAAGGGAGTGGCATTAATCTTTTCTCAGCTTTTAAATATTAAACAAAGCAAAACCGAAAAAATGGGCACTAGCCCTTGCCTTGAGTGGAGACTTGCCTGACCGGGGGTTTTCCTTTTGAGGAGCTGAAGAGGAAATAGAGAAACAGATTGTCAGTAAAACTGATTCTTTCCCAAGCTATTGACTAAACCCTGGTGACATAGTAGCAATCTTTATTGCTTCTGTGTAGGTACCACCTGTGTGTCCACAGACAAGTGTGTGGTGGGAGGCCTGGTGCTCCTGTTGATCAGCAGGACTAGCAGTCAAGAAGAGCTGGATGTAGAAGAGAGGAGAGAGGATGAGCTGGAACCCACTAGCACCTCGACATCTGCCCATCACTGTTGCTGAACAAGGGGGCTCACTGCCTGTTGCACACAAAGCCAATTCTGTGACACCAAGATTTCAAAGAGAGAAAGAGCTTTATTACAAGGTGCCAAGCAAGGAGACAGAAGGTAAAGCTTAAATCTGTCTCCTCGAGTCTGAAGAGTTTAAGGTTTTCATGGGAGGTGGAGATAGTGACATTGAGTTGGCATATATCAACTGGTTATGTTTCAGTTATGGTTAATAGGGAGTGGGCAAGCGCTTGAAAACTGACAAAAGCCAGTTGGGGTAAGCATTTAGTTACAGGTTACAGCAGAGTTGTAAATCACTTAGTTAACATAAGATAACAAGTAGAGGAATGGAAATAAGTAAATAGTCTGTAAGTGAAGGGCTGTAAATAAGGGACAAATAATTAGTTATAGCAATGTTACAAATTGCTTGGTTAAAGTAAATAACAATAAGTAAATCTGCTGCAGTTACAATACCTCCACAAACTGGTTTTTCCTGCCCAGGGTTTCATCACCATGTAGGACAACGAAGACCTTAAGAGAGTCAGGGCATCAGGGCGACTGCTTCACTTCTGCCTCTCAAATCATGAGCAAGTTCTTTTACCCTGAGACCGTCACAGGGAAGCATATTTTGGGAAATGTACTTTCCAGATTAACCACATTGACAACAGAGCAATCCAGCATACCCCCAAACAATGCTGGCTTTGAAAGTATTTTTTTATTTCTGCCTCATGTAAAAGAAGTCTAGAGTTAGCCATCCCATAGTGGCAGGGACCTAGCTCTTTGCATCTTTTTGCACTGCCATCCACAGCAGGCAGCTTTACTCCACAATCCAAGATAGCTAAGGAAGCTCCAAAATGCACATCCTCATTTTAGCCAACAGGAAGGGGGAAAGAGTGAACTAGGGTTCATCTATTCTTTTTAAGAACACTTCTTGGAAGACCCAAGCAGCTGCAAGGGACACTGGGAAATGAAGTATTTATTTCAGGCAGTCTATGTCAGCAAAAACTTTAAAAAGGGCCAAAACAGATATTGGGGGACAAGTAACAGTCCTTGCCACAATCCATTCATCCATATGTATCTTTCTTTCTGTATTTAGACACCCTTCCTGAGAGAGAGAACTCCAGAGGGTCATCTGGTTACTGCATTAACCTCAAATCCAGAAAGTCTGGGTGATATGCAGTCATTTCTATCATGACAAGATATAGCAGCTAATGGTCCAGAAACCCAGAAACTGAAAGTTATTTACCCTACTCCCTTACTCACATTCAATATGTAATGGTGAATAGGAATAGGAAAACTAAATAAAATTCAAATTGGATAAGGGACAAATAGGAAATACACAAAACTCACTGGTCCATAGAAATGATCAAATCCTGCCCAGCAGAAATTGCTAGGAATGAAGTTCCTTGATTAGCCTATCAGGCAACCCTTGGTCCTCCTCTCTGTGATGAACTCCTTCATTTATTGTCCTCACAGTTCCTGGCTTTGCTGTCTTAGAAGTTCTTCCTTGAGCAACAGCCTCTATGGCCATATCTGAGATGGGCTTCAGAAAGTTACGAGCTTCTTGGGAGATGAACAGTTTATCCAGCCCACTTCCTATTTGCGCAAGCTTAGGGGATTGCTTTAGGGCTTAATTAGTCATAAACTTTTGCAGGCAGTATATTTTCTTCAAATAGGAGTTCATGTTTTGTTTTTTTGGTGGTTTTTTTTTTTTTTACCAGTTGTATTAGTCAGCCAAAGGGGTGCTAATGTGAAATACCAAAAATGGGTTGGTCTTTATAAAAGGTATTTATTTGGGGTAGAAGTCCACAGTTACCAGGCCATAAAGCATAAGTTTCTTCCCTCACCAAAGTCCATTGTCACGTGTTGGAGCAAGACAGCTGCCAGCGTTTGCCAGGATTCAGGCTTCTGGGGTTCCTCTCTTCCCGGGGCTGTGTTTCTCTCC
>JAQZBX010058762.1:0-17668 GCA_029593785.1 Cabassous unicinctus
AAAAAAAAAAAAAAATCCAGCATGCCACAGGACTTTAGGGAGCTCCACAGAGGTGATGGGGCTGAGGTGAGGGCAATCAGGGACCAGAGTCCAAAGGCCACATGTGACATGCTGTGGAGTTTAAGCGCCATTTTGTAGCAGCTACATCAGACTTTTAAGCAAGGGCATGACATGGTTTGCACTTCAGAAAAATCACCCTTGAAGTAGCAGGGTGTGTTACAGACCAGAGGGAAGAGTCTGCAGGCAGGAAGTTCAATTAAGGGTCTATTGCAGAAGACCAGATAAGAAAGAATAACCGCCTGAACTGGGCCAAGAGTTAGAATGTCAAGGAAGAGAGGGGAGAGGAGGGGAAGGGAGGGCAGGCCAGGGGAGGAGGAGAAAGGAGGGGAGAGGGCAGAGAGAAGTGAAATTGGAGGTAGGGTCTACAGACTTTCATATTTATTTAGGTGGTGGTGTGGTAAAGGGTTGAGTACTAGATTTCATTCTGAGCTGCCTGGGCAGATGGGGGGTGATTTATTCAAAAGGGAAAGAAAGAAGAAAGAACTCAGATTGGGAGAAAGGATAACTGGTATGCTTTGGGACAGGATGGATTTGAGGAACCTGAGAGATGGGGTGTCTGGGGGGATGGAGCTGAGGTTCAGGAAGAAGATGCAGGCAGGAGACAGCTGTGTGAGGCACCAGGACCAGGGAACAGGTAGAACTGGGAAATAGAAGCAATTTTCTGTCAAGTAAGAATCTGAGGAACACCAGTGTTTAAGGAATAGGGAAAGGAACAAACATAGAAAAGGAGCATGTAATTGCAATTGAGGAGAAAACGTCGAAATGGTAGAAGAAAACACAAAAAGTGTCAGCTCCAAGGTCAAGGGAGGACAGGGATAAAGAAAAGGAGGGAGAGGGACAGCAAAGCTGCCTGCCATGCAAAGGTCTACGAAGTTGAGATGAAATGCTCCTTGTGTTTGGAAATGAGGAGTTCAGGCTTTGGTGAACACTTTCAGAAAAGACACGGGGTAGGAGCCTGATGGCACTAGGGGAGGGTGGGCAAGTGGAGATTTCCTTCCAGAAGCCTGGCTGTGAGAGCAGCTTGGAGTAGAGGAGACAGAGAGCAATGAGGGACAAAGAGCTGCTGTTGCTTCCTCCTTTTTTTATTGTGATGTTGTTTTTCCCAGAGGTACCGGGGACTGAATCTGGGCCATGGTACATGGAAAGCAAGCGCTCAACCACTAAGCTACACCCGCTCCCCTGTTACTTTATTTTTAAGAGAGGATACACACAAGAATTTTCATAGGCTGGGGAACTGTAACAGTAGGGAGGATAATTTTGAAAATATAGATGTTGGGGGGATACAGAAGAGCAAGTCTTACAGAAAGATGAGAGGGATCACCCCAAGAGCATAGGCAAAGAGGGTGATGGGAGAATGAGGTGCAGATCATCATAAACAAGAGTAATGGCAATAATAATAATAATAATATTTTTGAGTTCTTATGCTGTGCTAGGTATAATAGGCATATAATTTATATGTCCTGCATATTAATTTGTTTAATTCTCATAAAAACCCATAAAGCAAGTCCTTTTACTTTTCCCTATTTACAGATGAGAAAACCACACAAAGCCCCCCGATCATAGGTTGGCAAGTGGTGACGCTGGGTTTCAGATGCAAATACTTTCCTAAATTCAGGATGGGAATTAAAGACACAGCACCTAACAGTCTTAAAGCTCAGCTGCTTTTTAGAAGGCAAGGTGGCTTGCCGGGAACGTGGTGCACCTGTGTGAGTGTGTGCTTCTCACGGGGAGGCTGGTGGTGGCAGCAGCGTGGTGGATGACCGGAGGCAAGTGATAGGGCATGGAGCAGCTACTGGGGGCAGGAAAGGTCACACAGGACTTCCCAGAGGCTCGGCTCTAGGTAGAGGCCACAGGTGTGAGATGCTGAGGCACCTGGATCAAGTTAGAAAGTGCAGGGCAGATGAAAAACATTGCACTGAAAACCTTTCCATGGACCCCACTGCTCTTAGGGTGAAGCTCAAGACCCTTTGCACAGCCGACAAGGCCCTGCATGTTCTTGCCCCTGCCCCTCTGCTCAGACTCCCACACAGCTGCCCTCCCTCTCTGCCCTCCCGCCACTCAGCCTGCCCCTTCCTGCCCTGGGGCCTTGCACCTGCTCTTGTCTCTGCCAGAGCTGCTCTCCTTCTACTCGTCTCCTGTCTTCCCCTTTCATCCATTCCAGTGTTGTTGACTGAAACAGCACTTCCTGGGGTCAATACTCTTAATATTGACTTCTTAGAGTACCCTAATGAAGAGTCCACACCTGGGAACCATGTTTCTTGAAGTCAAATCCTGGCTCTACCATTCCCTAGCTCTAAGACTTTGCACAAGTTACTTGACCTCTCTGTGCCTCAGTTTCCTGATTTAGTAAATGGAGGTAACAATAGAACCTACCTCAAATGATTATTGAGAAGATTAAATAAGTTAAGCTCTGTGAAGTACATAGCACAGTGCCAGCTACATCATAGGTACTGAATGAATGGGGATCTTATCTATTTCTAAGTGTATTTCTCCAGTGTAGTATTTACCAATATTTTAATTAAATGACTAATTGTATAATTAATGGTTTAACTTCTGACACCTTCAATTGTATGTAAGATCTCTATGGGCAGCCTGGCTCCTTCCTCAATATATTCCCAGGGACTTGCACAAACTAAGCTTTCAAGGAAGTGAATTGATTTGAACAATACTGAGGGGGATAGAAAGAGAGTGATTAAAATGATGCTCCAAAGGGCCTAGACTAAAGAGAAAGCGAAGTTTTGAGGGGGCTGATGACTTTGTAGAGCAGTTTAATGAAAGCAAAAAGGAAACAATTTCAAATGATAAGAGAATTTATCAGAGAGTATTTGAGGTTTACTTGCCCCACCCAGAAAAGGAAAATAAAAAAGTTACTTATACCAATGATTTGATGGTGAGATAATTTAAGGTATGGACACCTTCCCACCAAAATACCCAATTGGAATGATGAGAAGCGTAAGATCTCTGAAGTGAGTCAGAAGAGGGTTGTATCTCCCCTCCTCATTATCACTGCAAGTTTGGGTAAGAGTGCCTCAACTATTTCAATTTTGAAAAAGGCATGATAATATCTCCTTGCCACATTTTGAAGAATGAATGAAAATATGTATATAATGTACCAGGCACATAGTAAGCATTTAATAAATGGCAGATGCTCTTGCTGTAATAGAGATTATTGATGCAGGGTAGATATAATTCTGAATGAAGGGATACGAATCATGTGACACTTGAAATGTATTGCTGTATTTGCTAGATAAAAGAATCTGATCCTGGAGCCTTTTGTTAAAAAAAAAAAACCCTGTAAAGTATAACCCCCCCCCCATTATTTAATTTGTGTAGTTCTTTTATGAATGCTGGAATACAAAAATGCACAATAGAATATGCCGTTGACCTATGGACAAAACTATAGAGCTGTTGCAGGCTCCAGGTCCCTCCTAGGGCAGTTACCAGGAGAAAAGTCTTGTTGCTCTTTCTAGAAACTAGAACTGTGGGGAGAATCCTGGAAGGTACAAGAATGACCATCTCATTTCAGTTTGGCCATGAGGTTGACACAGTGTCTAAGACAGAAGTCTCCTATAGTGGATTATAAAACCTCAGTTCAAATCTTGAGTCTACCACTTACTAGCTGTGTGGCCTTGAGTTAGTTACTTAATCTGTTTGAGCCTTAGTTTTTTCACCTGGAAAATGGAGTTAATATCCACCATACAGGGTTGTGGGCAAGAGGAAATGAAATAATGTGCATGAGCCACTTAGCAGAGTGCCTGGCACATATTAGAGGGTTATAACGGGCAGCCATTTTCATTCTCATTCATTAGTGAATCCTCTGTAGAGACTTCTAAGGCATGAGAAGTAAATCTCTTAGGCAAAGGGCCAGCTGGGGTTTGCAAGGCCATTGGTAACAGAGGGTAGAAATCTTAGCCCTTGGATCAGGCAGGATGTGGTAGGATCAGGAACCCATATGGGAAGTGAGCCAGAACATTCAAAATACTTTTTGTATTTCCCAGGCTTCTTTCCCTCTTACTCCCTCTTAGTAAAGTCTTTCCAAAGAGTCATCTTGTCTGGGTGGAGGCAGCGGCACCAAGGAAGATATTTGGGCTTAAGTTGAGCAAATGAAGAAAGAGCAAGCCAGCCCTGCCGACCAGCGTCCTGGGAGATGTCTTCAGGGCAGGACAGCAGGACACGGCCATGCGAGGAACACTTGGCCTGAGGCCTCTCTCATGGAGCATCCCTCCAGAGCTAATCTTTGGGGATTCTGGCTCAAATCCATGAGGGAGGGTTTTTCCACCAACACCTCCCCAATAACCCTCTGATTATGTTTAACCATTTCAAAGATAGTGTTTACTTAAAATAAGACTCACCTAAATCTTCCAGGAGCTCCTAGTCTCATCCACTGATCATCAAATTAATAAAGTGAGAAAAAGGAAGCATCAGAGACGGTATCTACAGACGGACAGAACAGGGAAACAGGTGACAAAAGTGTCCTGGAAGCCCACTGAGTTCCTCCCCTCCCTCTCCATTCCCTTAGGTTAATCTTCAAAACGCAGCCCAGATCTCCAGCCCCTGCAGCCTCTAAGAGCTGGGGGTTTTCAATGTTCACCAGCCAGTCTTTTCCTGAGCCTGCCTCTCCAAAGGCCCCTCGGCCAGGGCAGTCTCTCAGTCGCCTCGGGCAACACATTCATACTCTGGCCCCTGTCTCCCCTGCCCCATTCCCCAGGTTTAATTTCATTTTCATCAAAGTATAGAGAAGGACATTTTCAGCAGATCAAAGGGACATGGCAAGCACGAAAGAAATACTGTCACAGGACAGAAGCAGGCAATATGATAGCCACATAGAAAGACAAGCTGCTTTAAGGATGCTTTGGGAGCTGGGAAACCATGTGGTCCAAAGCCAGCTTTTGGAGATGCAGAAATCTGCAAAAAGATTCACCGCAATCTGGAGTTAGTTGGTTCTGCAGAAAAAAGCCAATCCTGGTAGTACCAGGTCCATCAGCCCCATAAACTCCCCCCACCCCACTGTGCAGCATGCTTCCCAGACTTCAGAGACGTTGAAAGCATTGCCCTATTATCTATGTATTTCAGGAGTTGAAAAGATAAGCCTATTAAAATTAGTGGACACAAATATGTGATTATACCTAAAACCATTGATTGTACACTTTGGATGGATTTATGCTTTATTAATATGTACTAATAAAATTGATTTTTTTAAAAAAATTAATGAACAATATTAATGTACTTATTCAGAAATACAACCTTCTAGAACATAGGCATAAGAAAAGCAGAACTCTGAAACAGGTATGTGTCAAAAAATCTCTGCCCTAAACAAAGGAAGATTCTGGAATACTGGAAATTATCTATCTTGATCTAAGTGGTTGTTGCATGGATGTATTTACTTTGTAAAAATTCAAGGAGCTATGCACCCAGGATTTATGCACTTGACTCTATGCTATATCTCAATTTTTTTAAAAGCTTACAGAAAAGTTCATTCCCTAGAACTATGGGAATTACATTCATAAGAAAAATCCCTATGTCCTCCCTCACATCTTATTTAATCTTATTTTAGATCAATTTTAGACAAATGAATTACAATTTCTTGGCCCTCAAGAGTTTTCATAAAATGGAAGTGGCTGGATACAGACAGGGGCCAGCGGTAGATCCTATTAGTCTCAGGTACCTGGAAAATGTGAGAATCTTGGCATAAGAAAAAGGAGACACAGAAAAATCAAATACATAAAACTCAAACCCAAGAAGGCATGAAGAAGAGCTACATCAGTCTCCTTGGCATAGAATCAAATGGTTCTAGAAATCTCAAAAGCTCTGAGACAGCATTAAAACCCAATCTCCATCCATAGCCACATGGCCTTGGTAAAGTCACTTGATCTGATCCTTTTCATCTTCATTTCTGAAGTGGAGTTATTACCTATCTTGCCAAGTTGTTTTGAGGATTCAGTGATAAGAGTCAGCATGCAATAGGCATTCCCAGATTGTTTCTAGTATTATCTCTAAATTATAATCATGGAATAAATTTGCAACTGGGGAGTAGATGTAGCTCAAGTGGTTGAGCACCTGCTTCCCATGTATGAGGTCCCAGGTATGATTCCTTGTACCTCCTAAAAAACAAACAAAACAAATGAAAAAACCAACTCTCACTGAGGAACAGATGTAGCTCAGTGGTTGAGCGCCAGCTTCCCATGTATGAGCTCTTGGATTCAATCACTGGTGCCTCCTAAAATAAAAATAAAAATTTTTTAAAGCAAAAAACTATCCAAAACTCTGTAGTAGATTCTTTGGGAGGCATCAAGAACAAAACACGTTCCTTGCCTTCAAGTGACTTACAATCCAATAGGAACAGCATAGAAACACAACACATAAATACAAATAACTCAAATTCAAATCAGAATATAATGACCATCTTGAGAATATACTTTATAGAAGAAGAAAAACATACATATACTGCTTGCCAAATGCCAAACATTGCACTAAGTATTTCACATATACAACACATGAACTCCTTACTACTATGCAAGGAGGCAGATATTATTGTTATTCCCATATTTATTTAACAGATGAGAAAACTGAGGCACAGGGAAGTTAAGTAACTTGCCCCAATCATAAAATGTCAGAGACATCAAATCCAGGCAGTCTGGCTTAAGAGTTCATTCCATTAATCATTTATCTCATCTGAACTAAGAAATTGTGTAACATGCATTTTGTAATTTATCTAATATAAACTAAATTAGTTCTGAGAAATGGCCTGAAATGTCCTCTTATAGAATAGCCATCAGAAATCTAGGGCAACAATAATTTTTTTTACTTATTAATCAGCTTTATTTAGGTATAACTTACAATAAAATGTACCCATTTTAAGTGTACAGTTCAATAAGCTTTGACAAATGTATACTCTTATGTAACTACCACCTCCAAAAATATATCAGAAGAATTCCATCAACCCAAAAAAGATCCATCGAGTTCCTTTGAAGTCAGATAACCCCTGATCTGTTTTCTGTCTCTATACATTAGTTACAACTGTTCAGGAAAGCTATATAAATGGAATCATGCGGTATATATATTTTATGCCTGGTCTGTTTCACTTAGCATAATATTTTTAAGATTCATCCATGTCATTGTGTGTACCAGCAGTTCATTCATTTTTATTGATAAGTAGAATTCCATTGTCTGAGTATATTACAATTTGTTTATCCATTCACCACTTGATGGATATTTGAGTTGTTTCTGGTTTGGAGCTATTGTAAATAAAGCTGCCATGAACGTTTGTGTATAAGTCTTTATGTGGACATATGTTTTCATTTCTTTTGAGTAAATACCTAGCAGTGGAATTAGTGGGCCATATGTTAAGTGAACATTTAACTTAATAAGAAACTGCCATCTATTTTCCAAAGTGATTATATTATTTTCACTCCTTCCAGTGAAGTATGAGAATTCAAGTTGCTCTGTAGCCCTGTAAACACTTTGGATTGTCAGTTTTTAATCTTAGCTGCTTTAGTGGGTGTGTAGTATGTATCTTATTGTAGTTTTCATAATGTTGAACATCTTTCCATGTACTTATTGGTCATTTGTATATATTCTTTTGTGAATGAAATTTTCTGACCATTATTTTAATTGAGACATTGACTTTCCAATTAATGATGGATAAGAGTTCTTCTGGATACAAACAAGTCCTTTATCAGATATATGTAGTGTGAACACTTTCTCGCAGTCTGTGGCTTGTAGGGCAACAACAGTTTGATGCCCACCTTTTCCCCTTAGAAGCTGCACCTTGAAATAGGGGTAGAATTTAGACAAATAGAAAAAGGTAAGAGCAAACATAAAGATAGATAAACATTTTCAGTACAAGACAGCTTCAAAGTCAGGGTTGTATAGAGAGTTATATAGAAAGGCATGTTGGAGCCAGGCCAAGAAGGGTGACATCCTTAGACATTTGGAATTTATTTAATATGCAGTAGGAAACCATAAAGATTTTTCCAATAGGCAACAGATACAAAGGTCTGCATTAGGAAAAGTACTTTGAAAGAAATATATGAAATAGTTTTGAAGGCCAGGCATTAAAGATAAGGATACCAGTTAGGAGACAATTTCAACATTCTAAGTGGGAGAAAATTAGGTTCTGAACCAGGGTAATGGCTATGGCATTGGAAAGAAGGCAAAGAAGTTAGAATTTGTGGACCTTGGTTGACAGAATCTGAAACCCAACTGGAAGTCAGGCATGAAGCACCATGATTAGATGGCTAGGGCCCTGAGTGTCTAACCCTGATGACTGGGCTGATAACGTCATTCACAGCTCAGGAAGGCAAGAGGAGGAGCTGCTCTTAAGAAAGGAGCCAGGTCTGCCCTAGAGGAAGTGAAGTCTTTTGTTCCCCATGAAGAAACTGACTTATGGATATGAAATCAGGAGTTGTCTGCTCTCTACTTGGAGAAGATTACTGAAACTGGGAGAATAGAATCACTCTGATAAAGAATGAAATCAAAAGAAGAATTTCAGTGCCATTTAAGCGGTAGAAGGAAGTAGTTTAAGGAAACTGAGAAGAAAATGGGCCAAGAAGTAAAAAGAAAACCAAAGAATTCAGTGTTGTGAAAGCCTAGGGAAGAGAGTTTCAAAGAGTGGGATGTCAGTATTGTCAAATGCTTCAGAGACACTGAGGGGGAGAATTTGGAACTACCGAGAAAAATATGCATTATGTTCAACATACTCTATTTAAGAAGAAGGGGAAGTGTGCCATATATATTTTTTAAATTTTCTTTTTATATGCTATGTATTTTTGTAACATTTTAAAGCTAAAGTAGTAAGCTTCAGTTGACTTGTAAAATCATTTATGTGAAGATAAACATGGAATTCCCTGATGGTACATGAACCAGTGGAGTGGTTTTCAACCCTTTTTTTTTCCAAGCAGATAACCTTTTCTTCAAACAAAACCTTAATCAGAAGCCCAATTTCTAAAACAAATAGAAGAGGAACTGATCTGTTCAAAGATAATGGGATGGGGGCAGAGCCTCCATTAGCTTGTGAGCCTTCCACAGTCAACACATGATAGATGGTTAGATATTTAGGTGATAGAAGATAGACATAGATAGGTAGGTAGGTAGGTAAGTAGATAGGCACCAGATAGAGCTTTTAACCTCTTCATATCTCCAGTAGAAGGCAATCCCCACGAGAACAGGGACATTGTCTGCTTCACCACTGTATTATCAGAGCCTAAAATAATGCCTGGCATATAGCACAAAATAAATAAATGAATAAATTAATTGGAGCCTCCAAACAGAAGTAGAACAGAAAAGTAAGAGACTGTATTACATTTACTAACTGTCTACTACCTACAGAATTCGAGTTTATTTGCAATTTTGTGAGTTTAACATATGTAACACCAACTCTGTGAGAAAATATTATTTTCCACGTTTTATATATAAGGAAACCAGCTTGAGGAGCATCCTCTAGTCACATAATTTGACAGACCTAGAAATCCATCTCAAAGGCACTCAGTGCCAATATGCATGACCTTTCTTTCCTGTTCCACCATGTCATACCACCCTTTCCATTGCACTCACAGAGAATAATTTGGCCTCTGATCGTAGCTCTGGCATGAACTCATATAAGTTATTTGACTCCAGTTGAGGAACTCTTTATACCAGATGACTGGGATAAACGCAACTGAGAAAGAATAGAGAACAGTAGAACAACAGCAATTACTCAGTTCCACTTGCTGATAGTGTTGGTGTTTGGGATGAGAAGACTGGTGGGGCTAAATCAACATAAAGTAAGCTCTGCTCTAACGAGAGGCTTATATCTACAACCTCAGCCCACCCCCAAAGTGGGGAAATGCTTTGAATTCTGTAGGCCAACTCAACATTTGCACATTCACGGCATTGCATCTGTTGGGTCTGTAACCATTGTGACAGTTATCTATTGCTATGTGATAAACCCCTCAAAACTTAGAGATGTAAAAGAACAGCCATTTGTTTATTTCTGTGGGTTAGAAATTT
This sequence comes from Cabassous unicinctus, assembly GCA_029593785.1. Taxonomy (NCBI): domain Eukaryota; kingdom Metazoa; phylum Chordata; class Mammalia; order Cingulata; family Chlamyphoridae; genus Cabassous; species Cabassous unicinctus. The sequence continues at coordinate 10,048 of JAQZBX010058762.1, forward strand.
GGCCTGGGCTTAGTCAGGGTTGGCTCATCTTGGCTAAACTTGCACGTACATCTACAGCCAGCCTCTGGGTTGACAGAAGCTGGGTGGTCTAAGACATTTCAACAGGCATGGCTTGGTTTCTGTTCCGCATGGTCTCTAATCCTCCAGCAGGCCAGCCTGGGTTTGTTCACGTAACAGCAATTGCAGGTATCCCAAGAGGAAAGGAAGAAGAATGTAGCACCTCTTTAGGTTTGACCTCAAAACCAACACAATATCACTTCTGCTACATTCTGTTGGCCAAAGCAAGTCATGAAACCAGCTCAGATTTAAGAAGTGGAGAATTATGACTATTTTTGCAAACTACCACAGCCATTCTCCTTCTTTCCCATTCTTGCACCCCACAGAAACCCATATGATATGGAGTTTTCACTATTGGACTGACCCTAGAAAATCTGTGACTCAGGGAAATTGGCTATTCAGCCCCATCCTCACACCAACCTTTTATTTGGTGCCTCTCTCCTCTCTCCACCTCTCTTAGGTATTCCCTGCCTTCCTCCTTTTATATCAAAAGAGATTCTGATGAAATCATTCCTTTTGTGGGCAAATGGGTAGGTTAAAGGTGATGCTTCTTCTGGAGATAACTGCATTTTAATATATATGCAAGTCTTAAGCTATGGAATGGGAAGCATTGTGGGAAGCCATGAAAAGTGCTTCTCCACATGGAACCAGGAAAGATTTTGATTTGTTTGGTTTTTAGTTACTTTCTACCTGCTTAGCACATAGTCACATACCCAGTGGCCACTTAATTAACACTCATTCGATGGAGTGAAGGCTCTAATGTCTTTTCTGTACAAGTGATCATAGAAGAATATTAATATGAACTAGGAACCAGAGGATCGGGTCTTAAGCCATTCTCAGCTACCCCTTGATGGTTCGACTTTACACAAGCTATTTTTAGCTTATATGAATCTCAGTTGTCTTCCCATTTACAAAATGAAAGGTTTAGTGAGACAATTTCTAGGATTTCTTTTGATTCTAATATCCCTTGAATTCTAATCAAGTCTTCAAGGGAAGAGAAAGATGATCCCTTCTCTCTCTCAAGCCAATCAATCCTTCAACAGGTCTTACTCCCCATGTGCAAGACCATGCAAGTGACGCTTAGTCTGGGGCTCTGAACAAGTGAGCTTTACAATGATGACCAGCCAGGAACAGTTCATAGTCTCTCATAGATTTTCTAGATTCTTATAAATGGCTCTGGGAAGACAGTAGCACTATTAAGTTTAGAAGGAATTATTAATGGATTTCTATTCACCGAATATTTTCTGCCTCTCTGAAGGGTTCGGTAATTAGTCTCAAAAAAGTTGAAGTCCTTTATCCACCCCCTTCCTCTCAGCATTGCTTCTCCAAGCAATGACCATGTCTAGTGTGGATTTTTCAGTGTATATATTGAAATGCAGTCTACTGTATACATTTTCTCTATGTACACAATACATCTGTCTGCCCTGGATATACACAGCCATCTTCCAACTTTAAACATGAGTTTGTATATACAATGTGGGTGGGTTGTGTTTGGAACCAGCCAGGACTGGGCCAGGTACCTACATTTATTTAATGGACCTGTCTTAACTATGTGCCATACCAGCAAATGTGAAAAAAATAAACAGGAATAGGACTCTTTTTTTTTTTTCAAACTCAACATCCAAAAGTTATTGAGTGATCTTGCTGTGCAATAGCCAGAGGTAGTGCTAACGGAAGAGAGCTCTAAGCTCTGCGTACTGCACTGAAAGCAGTTCCTATGCTTTATCATCTCTTAGGACCTGTCAAGCTCAGTTAGTTGGGTGGGCATGGATTGCCTCAAATGGCATTTGCTATGCATTTGTTTTCCAAACACACTGCACCTTCCCTGGGAAGTTAATTCTGAGAGATAAAACGTTTGGAGGTTGATGAAGGGCTTACTGAGTCACTACTCTTTAAAACCTAATCTCCAAAGGAAAAAACAGGAACTGAGTTCAAAGGTGGGTCACCATTCAGAGCAAACTTAAGCTTTAGTTAATCTTATGCTAGACATTAACTGAAAGTGAATAAGATTTTTCTAAGCAGGGAGTTTATTCCAGTTCACAAATAAGGCTATTTCTCCAGTTACCTTGAGACTCCAAAACTCAGCATCCCGAGTCTATAGAACTATACAGACTCCCTTCACAAAGATACCATGTGGCATGGAATTCCAGTGGGTTCTACAAAGGCCCTTGAGCATTCTTCCAATGCAAGGCCATTGCTTTTAATATTGTTAGCATGGCAATAAAGAACATACACACAGCAAAGTTCAGGACAAGATCAAAATGTGAATAAAAAATAGCAGCCCCGATTAAGCCAGCATGGAGTGGGAGTGTGGAGGGATACAAACAGATTGAAAAAAGAAGGCATCCACTTGGCCCTGCAGGTTGAAGATTCTAGTTCTACAACTGCTCAAGTATATGATGAGGCAATATACAATTGAGTGTTTACATGGAGTAAACAGTAACAGATCACATAGGAACTTTAAGAATTCCAAGAAGGTGAAGGTCTTTTAAAGGGTGGAAAGGGAAGGTGTGATGGGCATAATTCTAAGATGGCACCCCAAATTCCCACCCCCCTGGTGTGCATGCCCTCCTCTTGGCCTGACCTAATCAGGTGAGCTCTTTCAAAGAGAGTGCAGAGGTCAGAGACACAATAAGACAGAGAGATATGAAGTTGCAGCAGGTGCACTCCTGTTTGCCTTGGATTATCAAGCTGCCATGTTGTGGAGAGGACCACATGGCAGGAAATGGAGGATGGCCTCTAGGACTTGAGAGAGGCTCTTTGCTCATGACCAGCAAGAAAACAGGAACTTCAGTCCTACAACTGCAAGGAACTGAATTCTTCCAACAACCACATAAGCTTGGAAGAGGACCCTGAGCTCCAGAAAGGAACATAGCCCAATGGCAACTTGATTTCAGCCTTGTGAGACCCTGAGCAAAGGGCTCACCTCAGTGATGCCTAGACTCCTGAACTGCTGGGACTGTGAGGTGAGGAATGGGTGTTGTTTGAAGCCACTATGTTTGTGGTAATTTGTTATGCAGCAATAGAAAACTGATGCAGAAGGGTTCCCAGAGCAGAAATAACGTGCAATAACTTGAGCAGGGTCCAGAAGATGTTGACAATTTGAAGACGTTCAAAGGAGGTAGGCTTCCCCAAATCCTCAAGATTGGGGAATGAACCATGGACTAATGTAGACTTATTATTATTCTACTATAGACTCATTATTATACTAGCAATGGAAGAACTCTTATCATTGATATAAAGGCAGTGGCTATCAGAGGTTCTGAGGGATGGGAGAGGGAAGAATAGGTATAATATGGGGGCATTTTCGGGACATTGGATTTGTCCTGCATGACATTGCAGAGACAGATACAGGCCATTGTATATTTTGTCATAACTTACAAAATTGTGCAGGACAGAGTGTAAACTCTAATGTCAACTGTAGTCCATAGTTAGTAGCAATGCTTCAACATGTGTTCACCAATTGTAACAAATGTACCACACTAAGGAAGGATATTGTTAATGTAGGAAAGTGTGGGAGGAGGAGGGAGGGGGACATATGGGAGTCCCTTATATTTTTTATGCAACACATATGTAATCTAAAGCTTCTTTAAAAATAAAAATATAATTAATTAAAAAAATAATAGTGTATAGAAAAAAAAAAATAAATAAAGGAGATAGGAAGCAGTTATGCTGTGGAAAGAGAAAGAGGTAATATGAGCAAACTTCTCATTTTGATCCATGTAACTATTTACCTGGTGAGCAGGTCATGAGTTATTACATCCATTACATATGAGAAAACTGAGGCACATAGATGCTCATTGGTTCTATAAGGACATAAAATTAACCAGGAGCAGAGTTAGCTTTCTGAAGTAAAAATCTGAAATATCTGAAATCTTTTTTTGTTCCTGTTACCTAGAGAATAAAATCCAAATTCCTCAACCAGCATGTGAGACCCTTCATTTACTTCTCATTGCTTACTCTTACTCTCTAGCCAAACCAACCTGCACACGTACATGCAAACACCACTTTCTCATGCATTCCTGCAACAAGGAGATGGTTCCATCCACATGGATTGTCTTTCCCTACCTTCTCCCTCCCTGCCCCAGGCCTCCTGTCTCAAGCTTGCTCGTTTATGGATCTTCCACACTTACTTATCTTCTCAAAAGCAATTTATTCTGCAAAGCCCTCCATGATCTTTTGCCTGAGTGCCCGCATACCCCGGATACAAACTTTCCTTTGTGATCCTATAGCATATTGAACACACCTGTGCTAGAGCTTCATAATAATAGCAACAGCAATAACAGTAACAATAGCTCACATTTATTGGTTGTATATTTAAAGTCATGTACTATGTCTTTTCACAAGCACTGTCACATTGTATTTTTATCACATTTTTATGTGTTTGCATGTATCTCCATCAAATGATGAACTTCTCAAAGGCAAGGATAAATTTTCCATCTTTATATCCCCCAGAGGTTTTCACAGTGTAGGAGGCACTCAAAATATATTTAATAAATGAGTTAAAAGAGACAGAGGGAGGGCTAGAATTCAGGTCTGTGGATCATGGGTGGCCACACCATCATGATAAAATGAATATAGAAGGACTTTGGCCAACCTACAAAATACCACGTGAATAGAAGGTAGGAGGTGCCCACCCAACTCCCCCTTGCTGTGCCCCTTTCTCATCTTCCAGATTCATTTTGTCCCTTCTGGCTGTCTTGCTGACAAAACAATCATATTATGTGGAAGTGTCTCAGCAGTGCTCAAATTATTCCACCATCGGTAACTACCTACTTCCCCTAGCCTAGGAACACCAAATTCCAAGGAAGAGTATGTGATCGTGAACAGTGGGGTGCCTCATGAAAGGGGGCCCCCAAAGAAGCAAGTATCCAGTGAACCAGGGCATAGCTGTCTGCACATATGTGTAGAAAACCAGGACCACTATGACCTCCCAGCACCCCAGGCAGCAGAGGCAAGCTAAGTGAGCTCTCCAGTTAGGCCCCCAAAACCTGCATGTGCTGGCCGGGTCCTGAGAATCCTGTGCTGAATTCCAAGCATTGCTTTAGTAAACCAGGCAGCAGTGAGACTCTTAAATGAGCTGTAACAAACTCATTACTATCTATGTAAGTAGAATTCTCCTTATTCAAGTCCCTGCTAGTTAGAAATGGGTAACAGAATCATTCTGCACGGTACTATCCTAGCCTTTATGATTAGGCAAAAGTCGCATATTGAGTCGGTCACCAGCCAACACTGGGTTCTGTTCTCTTGACTCAAGACTCAGACTGAAACATCAGATAATGCAATTTTCCCTTGCAATTTAATATAACAAGCTCTATCAGGACTTCTAACATCTCTTGTTTTTGTTTTTTCCACATAACAAGGTATACAGGTCTTCCAAACCACCCTCACTCTTGCTCTCCTTCCTGCCAGCTCCAACCCACCCCACAAAATCCAGATAGGTAGAAATTCTCTAAATGTGGGCTGCATGCACAAACGTTTGGTGGAATGAAAACGAAAGGAAAAAAATAATACAGTTTGCATAGTTGGTGCTGGACTTGCAGAGTTGGTATCGCTACCAGAGCAAAATAAGGGCCATTTAAAGGTATAAGCCCTAGGAAGAGTTAGCAAGCTCATATTTTTTAATGAAGGAGAAAAAAAATCCCATAGCTTCTTATTCAAAAAACAGAGGGAAAGAGCCTATTCTTTTATAATATGTTTGAGGGTAATTCTTGCTGCCACCAGTTCAATTCAAGAAACCTTATTTCAAGCAGGGCCAGATACCAGGAAGGACACAGAGATGAGAAAGAAATAGCTGCTGCTTTCCAGAAACTAGCAATTTAATAGCAGACTGTGATAATAAATAAATAACTCTAAAATAATGCAGAACCAAAATAGATGTTACAATAGAGGTAGAAGCAAAGAGATGTGTGAATAAGGAAAATTAAGTTCATGGGGGCAGTTTTCTGATGTTTCTCAACTTCCTTTTTCTGGAACATGGAGCAACCGAAAGCTATTCCAGCTCAGATTTCTGAATAATAAAATTGCATTCCTTTCTGCTATAACACAATAGTTGCATTCCTAAGAAATATCTCAAAAATAGCACTACAAAAGCAATTATTCCAATAGGAAAACAAAAGGGTTGGGGCTAGAGACTTTTAGATGTGCAATAATAAAGTTATTTTTCCTCCAGGAATTTCAATAATGAAAATGTTGTGTTTTTTTTCCACTAGGTCTAAGGGTATTGTGTTATTTTAGGCAATATCTTGGTTCATCAAAACTGACAAAAATAAACCTAAACATCCCTGAGCAAATCTGAGCAGTATATAAAACAAGACCAAAATCAGTGCGTTCAAGACCGTCAAAATCAATTGCAGCCCTATTTACAATTTAGGGCAGCTCATATGACTCTTTTCTAAATATTCTGGTTTCAGTCCCCTAAGAGGATTATACATGCCTGCATTGCTGAACTCAGGAGGAGCCATGTGACTTGCCTTGGCCAATGAAATGAAGGTGGAAATGATAGGCGGCACTTCCAAGCAGAGGCTTTCAGAGCCAGCTAGTGTCCATCATGTCTCCTTCCCTCTGCCACCACTATCAAGAGTATTCCAGCCAGGTGCTGCTCCTTCAGTAAAAAACAAATCCTTGAGTAAAAATGACCGTTTTGCTGTGCCCCAACAACTCAAGATGTGGACACATAGTGTAGAGGGAGAAATAAATCTTTGTTGTTACAAGCCAGTAAGTTTAGGGGACCATTTGTTACCACAATATAAATCAGCTTATCCTGACTGATACATAGTGCATAAAAGTCAGAGAACACAAACCAAGCAACCAGCAATTCTGAGAAAACAATTCAAATAAAACAACTTCCTATAAGCTCAGTGATGTTTCCCAGTTGTGATCTTACTATTAAAACTGTAATCTACATAATGCTACCATTTTTTGAAAACTCTCTACTAAGCATTTTGCACATATGAGTTCATTTAATCCTTTCAACAATAATAATGAGGTAGATATAAATCTCCATTTGACAGAGAAGAAAACTGAGACCCAAAGAGGTTAAGTCATTTTCCAAACGTCATTCACCAATTAAGTGCCAAAAGCAGGAATTTAATTTATTCTGTCTGGCTCCAAATCCCTCATTTGTATCACTCTTCCACAGGACTCGATAGGAATAAAGTAATTGGCCACACAAGGTGACCTCTGGATACACGTCTGACCCGATAAAAACTGGGGTCCTTGCTAATGTGATCTGGATTAAGTTACTCAGCCTCCTGAGGCTCAGTTTTCTCATCTGGAGAATGGGGATAATAACATTATCTCCAGTGTTAGAGGATTAAATCCACATAAAATGGCCAGCACGACAACTGGCACATTCCTATCAGCATTTGTAGCAGTTTGGCAATTTGATGTAATTATGAATTCCAAAAATATATATTGGATTATGCTTGTCTGCTACTGGTCTGCTAATCTGGGCATGATTAAGTTATGATTAGGGCATTAACTGGGCCACATCAGCAGAGCGTTGAGCCCCACCTCTTGGTGAGTGGGGGAATCAAATATAAAAGGCATGGCAAAGGACAGA
>JAQZBX010058763.1:0-17671 GCA_029593785.1 Cabassous unicinctus
ATAATGAGTTTCACTGGTTGAATGGAAATTTAGTGTGAGATTGGGATTGTACAGATAGATTAGATATAGCATAGAAAAGTGAGGGAATTGCATAAATATATAAAGTGAGTTGGTGGCAAAGATGAGTAAACACTGTTTTTATTTACAGACATGGAAAAGAGCTGGAATCCATTTGGCATGTGTAAATATATAAAATTTCAGTGAAAAGCAAGGAAGCTGGCATCAAGTGCAGGTTCATTGCTTAGACTGGCTACTTTATATCTTAAAGTTGGTGTAATTAATTGAACCCTTCTTGCCTCTATTTCCCTGTATGTAAAATGTGTATAAGAATAATACTTTCTTACTCATTGGGTTGTTATGAGAGTTATATGAATGCAAAATATTTGTAAAAGGGCAGGAGTAAAATATGCAATCATTAAATATGATTTAATATGATAATAATGCCCTAATCTACGATTCAGTTCACTAAATTTGTCTTCTTGGGGCTATGAGAGAATAAGCAAATAGACTTTCTGTTCTGTTTCTTGTTCCTGCTCTGTTACTTGGCAGTCTTAATTGGGAATGTCATCATCCATCATCTTACTCACAATTACTGCAGACATCTAATTGAACAACTAATGTGCTAATTTCTCTGCAATTTCTCTCTCCTGGATCTCTCCTTCAGCTCCATTGTGGTTCCCTAGATAATCGGAGACTTAGCTTCAGAGAGAATAATAACTTCCTATGATAACTGTATAAACCAGCACTTCACCTTCCACTTCTGGCAGGGGTGGAAATATTCATCTTGGTGTCCATGGCCTTTGACCGCTGTTCCCTTTGTCAAGCCCTTGCACTACATGTTCATCATGAACTGGCAGAGATGTAACTTGCTGATCATCGTGGTCTGGTGTGTGGGTTTTTGTCCTCAATTTACCTTTCGGTAGCCTGTATAAGATCAATCAATACATGTGGGATGTGAAACCTGTTTTGAAATTAGTCTGCAGAGATATTCATATTGTTAGTATTTTAGTTATCTCCAATTCAGGGATGTCAGGGGTTCTCAGTTTTCCTATCCTGGTGGCTTATTACATATTCATCCTGTACAATTTAAGACACACTCCTCTGCAGTGTGTTGAAAAACTCTGTCAAGCTGTAGCTCTCACATAATGCTTGTAGGTTTGTTTGGTATGCTCTGTATCTATACCTGTGTTCTATCTGCTGAGAATGAGAACAAGGACAATGAAATCTCTGGGTTTTAAACTGCGATTGTACCCATGTTAAATTCTCTCATCTATTCCCTGAGAAATGTGAAGAGGAAAATTTCCATGTGGAAGAAATAGACTTGTATGACACTTTTATAATTAAAGTAAATAAGATGATATTCATTACACTTCCAATCTTGTGTCCTCATTGCAGTTATCATTATAGATATGGAGAAATCTTTCAAGCTTTCTTTGGGATTGCACTAAATGCTCTCTGAACTTATAGGAGCCAAATAATCAAATTACTATTATTCATATAGCAATTTCATTTAAATATGTCCTACTAGTTCCAGGTGTTACTATTTGAATTTGAAAACACCAGAAATATATTCTTAATTGTGTCTCTCCCCTGTCCAAAAATATATATGACAACTATCTTCCTAGGAATAAAATCCAATCTTTTAACAGGTTAATCAGAAATTTTTCCAATTTGACCTAAGTTTAATTAGCTACTCTTAGAATTCTCTGCACTAAAAGAAATTATCTATTAAACAATGAAAATACGTTTTGCAATCAAGAATACAGTCAAACCCTGATCATCAATTTTTATCTCTTGGTCTTGGCAATTTTTAAAATTTTGATTGGCCTCTGTTTCTAAAAATTTATGAAAATGAGGTAATGTTATGTTTTATAAATAATTTGTAAGACTGCATGTGCTAGCATATGATAGTTTAGCGTGATATATGGCTTAATAGAAACCACAGTCTCAGAGTTAAATGTTATCTCATTTGTTATACATTTTTCCCTAAATTTGTAGGTCCATGTCATATATATATTTCAAACTTCTTCATGTAGTTTGTTGTACAGGAAGAATTTGAAGACCTAGGAACAGGAAATAATTATTACCTTTTCTCTTCCAAATTCTTATACTGTGGGTTATATTTAATTTAATTTTCTATTCTTCAAGAATACTGGGAAGAAAATCTTCTGCTTATTCCAAAGGAAATTAGCTCTGATGAGTTAGTTATTCATAGTAATGTTTGCTTTAGTTTAATATAGTACTGTTTCCACAAGTATTTGGATTTTTTACCAACAATAACTATCCAAGGATGTGTGCAATTGTGTATTTGTGTGTGTTCATGCTACAGGTGGGTTTTAATTTCTTGAAGAGAGGTCTGGGGTACAAAATCCCATCAGGAAGAATGTTATGATACATAACCATGAAGTGTTTTATTATCATTTCTCTTAGTGGGCCAAAAAATGTATTGGCAGAGAATATGAGGAAAACATGTATTAAGCTCATACTCCAGATCAATAGATCTAATATTAAATATCTATTTGCTAGCTGTTCTTTCTAATGGTCATTTTACAGTCCTTAGTCCAATTATTGATGACTGAAAAGAACATATGTGAAATGAATGTATAGGATAATTTGATAAATTGTTTTGCTAAACATGAGAGTGTAAGCACAGGCTAGTAAAGAAATATTTTTGGTAGTAAATATGTAATTTTTAAAATTCTGCCCATTGGTATATTATATATTAGATTTAAAATTTTTGTCAACCATACTAAATTTTATTAATTGAATACCTTAATCCAGTATAAACACTGATATTACAGAGGCATATAATTTAATCCCAAGGTAGTGAGAAATCACCAGGCTTGAAGAAGGTTAAATGTTTTTGGTGGAGCCTAATGGAAAGATGAGAGTCCAAATTAATTTGTGTATGACACATTTCTATACAAATTTCTGCCTTGGCCACATCATACACTTTTTAACCATCACTCTTTTCTTCATACCTGTATCTCCCTTCATATTTATATCTGCTTTTGCTGAGATGTAATACTTAGATACTTTTACACTATTCTAATAGTCTCTCAAAGATCTATATTCTAGATATTTCAAAGTCATTTTAATTTCAATAATCCTTTCTTTATCACAACATAAACCGTTAACATTTTCTGTACAATTTGATTTTATTGAATGTCTCTTGGACTAACTTTTTCATCTGAAAATCTTACAAGGAATTTATTTTATTTGTGTTCTGATATTTTGCTTTAAAATGAGTCAGCAACTGTGTTGGCTCCACCTTAAGGAAAAGTAAGATAGTGTATGTTTTACTAATCCTCTTTATTCCAGGAATTTGTAATGTATCAGATGAATATGCAGAGTCCTTATGCCAGGCTTATAATCTAGTCCAGCTTATATATTATTGTCTGAGTGATTAGAATATGTTCTCACACATAGGGTGCATGATGTACAGGGTGTATTATAGAAACCCAGAGCTTAAGTTCTCTAATCAGATAGAACTCTTTATGATAGTCTAGCTGTTTTATCTTCCATATAAACCACATTAAGTTCCCAGATCAATACATGGCATGGTATATAATAAATGTTCTATATTTTGTTGTGCAGTTCTTCTTCCTGATGGTTAGTCTAATGTGTCAGTTTGTCCAGGTAATGGTGCTCAGTTTTGTTTGGACAAGCATGCACCAGGCTAATTGTAAGAAAAGGGCATTTCACGGATTTAATAATCAGTGAGTTGATTACATAGATGGCTGATTACATCTACAATCAACTAAGGAGATTGCCATCAGCAATGAATGACATCTCATCCAATTATTTGAAATCCTTAAAAGGGGACATGATTGCAGCATTCAGAGAAATAATTCTGATCTCTATTTCAGACAGACAGCTTATCCTGGGACTCATCAAGGACCTTCATCAGAACTCCTGGCTTGCAGCCTGGCTGGCAGAATTTGGTCTTGTGCATCCCCATGGTAATGTGAAGCACATTTCATAAAAGCACATACTATTTACAGATAGCTCCTGTCAGTTCTATTTCCCTAGAGAATGCTGACTAATATAGCTTGGTGCCACAAGTGGTTTTTAAAAATAGAATCTTAAAAATGGGATTACTGAATAGTTCTGGGATTTTTGCAATTGGATCCCTACTCTGATTAGATTCAAGGGCATGAATGACTCCCTTTCCAATAATCAAGGGTCCAATGAGAGTCCATGGCATGAGTTGACAATAGAGATAAACAAAATATCACCACTGAATATGACTACTTCCATGCTTTTAAGAGGCAAGGATCTTGTTGAGTGTCTTTTTAACAGAGTTTTGTGGAGTTAAATGGTACAATCAAGTTGGCTGGCTGTTCCTAAATATGCTGGATACAGTTAAAAAAAGAAAGGGATGAGCTGAAAGTTTATAATTTGCTTCTTAAGCATCATATGAATGATGTGAAAGTTTCTATGTTTGTTCTGAAAGAATATGTTGTTTTATACAGTGGCAGACTTGAGATCTCTAAAAAACAGACTCACAGTCTCATTATATGAGTAGCAGAGTTACTGCTAAACTAAACTAAAATCTCAAATTTACAGGGTGCCTGCTGTTAAAATGAGGGCATTGATTGGAAAGGAGTGGAACCCTGGGGATATCGGTGGGGACGTTGAAGCCCTAAATTCTGCTGAGATTGCCGGATAAACCTGTTCTCCTCCCAGCTTTCCCAAAAGAGACCTACAGCTTTTTACCAAGGTAACTGTGCATTGGGGAAAGGGAAATGATCAGATATTCGGGGGATTATTAGACATTGGTTCAGAAGTGGCATTAATTCCAGGAAACCAAAAGATCACATTGGTCCATCCATCAAGTAGGGGCTTAGGTAGTTCAGGTGATCAATGGAGTTTTTTCTCAGGTCTGTCTCACAGTGGTTGCAGAGGGTCCCCAGACCCATTCTGTGGTTATTTCCCCAGTTCCAGAATATATAATTGGAATAGACATACTCAGTAACTGACAGAATTCTCACATTGGATCCCTGACTTGGGGAGTGGTAGGAAAGTTTAGGTAGAAGCCATTATACGTAACCTGACCTAGCAAAATAGTAAATCAAAACCAATACCAGATTAATTGGAGGGACTGTAGTGATCAATGCCACCATGAAGGATTTGAAGGATGCAGGGGTGGTGGTTCCCAGCCATGTCCCAGTCAACTCATCTAGTTCACCTATGCAGAAAACTGATGTATCTTGAAGGATGACAGTAGATTATCATAAATTTAACCAGGTGGTAACACCAATTGCATCTACTGTCCCAGATGTGGTATCATTGCTTGAGCAAACCAATACATCGCCTGGTGCCTGGTATGTAGCAATTGATCTGGAATCTTTTTTTTCTTTTTTTTTCTTTTAGATCCTTGGTTATATTTATTCCTAGATATTTGATTCTTTTAGTTGGTATTGTGAAAGAAATTGTTTCTTTTTTTAAACAAATCAATGTAATTGATTCTTATTAATAAAACATAAATCCATCCAAAGCATACAAATAAGAATATTTGGTCTTCTTGCATAGCTGTGCATTTATCACTTCAATCATTTTTAAAGCATTTTCATCATTCCAATAATAATAATAATAAAAAACAAACAGAAACCTCATCACCTCTCAATCCCTCTATGCTTTCCCTACAATACACACATGCTATTCTGTTTCCTAATCTGTAGTATATTTATATTTATATATTGCAAAAACAGTCTTATAGATGCAATGTCACCCATATTTTTACATGATATTTCACTATGTTATACAGTCCCATGTTACATTTTTTTGCTTTCCTTCTAGTAATATACATAACCATAGACTTTCCCTTTCAACCACTGTCATACCCATATAATAGTTCTGCTAGTTACAAATACTATGATGTGCTTTAACCATTTCTATCCATTTCCAAAGATTTACAAAGAACTTTCTAAGCAATTCTGCACAGACTATCCCTCAGCTTTCCATTCTCTCTCCTCATTCTATTTTCTGGTGACCTATATTTTAATTATTAACTCCAAGAGTTTACATAATACATTTTGTTCAAAATAACACAAGCATACTGTATTTTTCCTTGAGTCTGGCTTGCTTCACTCAACATAATGTCCTCCAAGTTCATCCATGTTGTCATATGCTTCACAACTTCATTTCTTCTTAACACTGCATAGTATTCCATGATATGTATACTCAACAATTTGTTTACCTATCCATCAGTTGATGGACACCAGGGTTGTTTCCAACTTTTGGCAATTGTGAATAAAGCCACTGTGAACATAGATGTGCAGATGTTTATTCATGTCACAGATCTCATATTTCTTGGTATATACCTAGTAATTGTATTGCTGGGTCACATGGCAAGTCTTTATTCAACTGGCCTAGGAACCAGCAAGCAGTCTTCCACATAGGTTATAGCATTTCCCATTTCCACCAAGAGTGAATAAAAGTTCTTATCTTTCAACATAATCTCCAGAATTTACAATTTTCTGGCTTTTTAATAGTGGTCAGTCTAATGGGTATGAAATGATATGTCATTGTAGTTTTGATTTGCATTTCCCTAGTCACTAGTGTTGAACAATTTTTCATGCTTTTCTTCACCACTTATATTTCTTCTTTGAAAAATTGTCTTTTCAAGTTTTTTTTGCCGTTTTTAATCAGGTAGTTTGTCCTTTAATTGTTGAGAAGTATGGTCTTTTTATATATTATGAATAATAACCCTTGTCGGATATGTGATTGCCAATATTTTCTCTAGAGAATCAGCTGCCTTTTCACCAATTTGACCAAGTCATTTGAGGTTCAAAAATGTTTAATTTTGAGGCAGTCCCATGTATCTATTTTTTCTTTTGTTGCTCATGCTTTGTCTGTAAGATTTAACAAACTATAGCCTACCACAAGATCTTGAAGATATTTTCCTACATTTTCTTCTAATAATTTTATGGTTGTCACTTTTATATTTAGGCCCTTGATCCATTTTGAGTTAATTTTTGTATAAGTTGTGAGGTAAAGGTCCTCATTCTTTCTTTTGTATATGGATATTCAGTTTTCCCAGCACCGTTTGTTGAATAGACTCTTCTGGCCCAGCTGGGAGGATTTGACAGGCTTGTCAAAAATCATTTGACTGTAGATATTAGGGTCTATTTCTGAGTTCTTGATTCAGTTCCATTGGTGAGTCTGTCTGTGTTTATGCCAGTACCATACTGTTTTTACCACTATTGCTAAGTAATATGCTTTAAAGTAAGGAAGTGTGAGTTTTCAAACTCATTCTTCTTTTTAACATATTTTTGTCTATATGAGGCCCATTACCCTTCCAAATAAATTTGATAATTGCCTTTTCCATTTCAGCATAAAACTCTGGTGATTTTTATTGGGATTGTGTTGAATCTGTAAATCAGTTTGGGTAGAATTAACATTTTAACAATATTTAACCTTCCAGTCCATGAACACAGAATGTTCTTCCATTTATTTAAATCTTTGATTTCTTTAGCAATGTTTTGTAGTTTTCTGAATACAAAACTTTTATACTCTTCATTAAGTTTATTCCAAAATATTTGATTGTTTTAGTTGATATTATAAGTGGAATTTTTTTCTGATTTCCTTTTCAGAGAGCCAATCAGTAGTGTATAGAAATACTACAGTTTTTTGTGTTTTAATCTTGTATCCCAGCACTTTGCTGAACTCGTATATTAGTTTTAGTATCATTGTTGTGTATTTTTCAGGATTTTCTAGATATAGGATCATATCATCAGTGAATAGTGCAAGGTTTATTTCTTCTTTTCCTATTTGGGTGACTTTTATTTCTTTATCTAGCCTGATTGCTGTAGTTAGAACTTCTAGCACAATATTGAATAACAATGGTGACATGGGCATCCTTGTCTTCTTCCTGATCAGATCAGATGAAAGCTTTCAGTCTTTCACCTTGAGTGTAAGGCTAGGTGTAGGTTTTTCATAATTGGAAACCTTCCTTCTATTCCTATCTTTTACAGTGATTTTTTCAAGAAAGGATGCTGTATTTTTGTCAAATGCCTTTTCTTCCGCAATTGAAAGGATCATAATTTTTTTCATTTTCAATTTATTGATGTGGTTTATTACACTAATTGAATTTCTTGATTTGAACCACCCTTGCATACCTGGGATAAAACCTACTTGATCATAGCATATAATGCTTTAAATGTGCTTTTGGATTTTGTGTGCAAATATTTTTTGAGGATTTTTCCATTTATATTCATTAGGGATATTGGTCTGTAATTTTGTTTTTTTCATATTATCTTTATTTGGTTTTGGTATTAGGGTAATGTTGGCTTCATAGAATGAGTATGGTAGCATTCTTTGCTGTTCAAAGTTTTGGAGGAGCTTAAGCAAGATTAGCATTAGATTGTCTTTGAATTATTGGTAGAATTCACCTGTGAAGACAACTGGTCCTGGTATTTCCATCTTTGGGAGACTTTTTTTTTCAAATAAATTTTATTGATACATAGTAATAAAGCATAAATACATCCTAAGTGTACAATCAATGGTATTCGGTATAATCATATAGTTGTGCATTCATCTCTTCAATCATTTTTAGAGCATTTTCATTATTCCAATAATAATGATAATAAAAAACAAAAACCTAACAAACAAAACTCATCACCTCTCAATCTCTCTATGCGTCCCCTGCCACACATAGCTGCTATTCAGTTTTTGTCTCTCTTAGTATATTTGTATTTATATTTTGTAAAACAGCCTTTTATATGCAATATCACCCATATTCATATTTTTCATGAGGTTTCATAGTTCCAATATTACATTCTTTAGCTTTCCTTCTAGTAATATACATGACCTTAGAGTTTCCTTTCAACTACTGTCAGAGGCATATAATAGCTCTGTTAGTTACAAACACCATGATGTGCTCTCACCATTTCCATTCATTTACAAAGGTTTACAAAAAAACATTTTGACCACTTCTGCACAGATTGACCCTCAGCTTTCCATTCTCTACCCTCATTCTATTTTCTAATTCCATGAGCTTACATAATGTATTTAGTTCATAGTAGCACAATGATACAGTATTTGTCCTTTTGTGTCTGGCTTGCTTCACACAACATAATGTACGACAGGTTCATCCATGTTGTCATGCTTCACGACTTCATTTCTTCTTACTGCTGCATAATATTCCATCATGTGTATACACCACAATTTGCTTATCCATTCACCAGTGATGGACACCTGGATTATTTCCAACTTTTGGCAATCATGAATAACACCACTATGATCATCAGTGTGAAGATGACTGTTGGTATCACTGCTCTCAGCTTTTCTGATATTGCTGGTTCACATGGCAAGTCTATATTCAACTTCCTTTGGAAATGCCAAACAGTCCTCCACAATGGTATGCATTTGGGAAACTTTAGATGACTGCTTCAATCTGTTTACTTGTGATTAGTTTGATGAGGTCTTCTATTTCTTTTTGGTTCATTGTAGGTAGTTCGTGTGTTTCTAAGAATTTGTCCATTTCACCTACATTTTCTAGGTTTCTTGCATATAATTGTCCATACTATCTTCTTATGATATATATTATTTCTGACTGGTCAGTGGTAATGTCCAATCTCTCATTTTTTATTTTATTTGTTTGTGTCTTCTTTCTTCTTTATCTGTCTAGCTAAGGGTTTGTCGGTTTGTGGATCTTCTCAAAGAACCAACTTTTGGTTTTGTTTATTCTATTTCTTTGCTCTCAATTTCATTTATTTCTGTGCTGCTCTTTATTATTTCTTTCGTTCTGCTAGATTTAGTATTTGTTTGCTCTTCTTTTTCTATTTCTTCCGGGTGTGCAGTTAGGTCTTCAATTTTAGCTCATTCTTCTTTTTAACGTAAGCATTGAGGGTTGTAAATTTCCCTCTTAGCACTGCCTTTGCTTTGTCCCATAAGTTTTGATAGTTTTCTTGTCATTTTCATTCATCTCAAGATATTTCCTTATTTCTCTTGCAATTTCTTCATTGACTCGATGATTATTTAAGAGTGTTTTTTAAATCTCCATATATTTATGAATTTTCCAATTTTCTTTCCATTCTTGATTTCCAAGTTCATTCTCTTATGATCAGAGAAAGTGTTTTATATAATTTCAATCTTTTAAAATTTACTAAGACTTGTTTTGTGACCCAACATATGGTCTTTCTTGGAGAAGGATCCGGTAGCACTTAAAAAGATTATATTCTGCTGTTTTGGGATGTAATGAACTGTAGATATCTGATAGTTCTTGTTCATGTATCATAGTATTCAAGCTCTTTGTTAATTTATTTATCCTCTGTCCAGAAATATTATCCACTACTGAGAGTGGTGGATAGAAGTCTCCAACTATTATTATAGAGAAATCTATTTCTCCATTCAATTTTGCCAGTGTGTGCCTCATGTATCTTGGGGTACCAAGCTTACGTACATAAATATTTAGCATAGTAATTTCTTCTTGGTGAAGTGCCCCTTTTATTAATATCTAATGACTTTCTTTATCCCTTATAACAGTTTTGCATTTTAACTCTATTTTTCTATTATTAGTAACACTATTGCAGCACTTTTTTGGTTTCTATTTGAATAGAACATCTTTGTCCAACATTTCACTTTTACCCTAGTTGTTTCCTTATATCTGAGATGAGTCTCTTGCAGACAACATATAGATGGCACAATTTTTTTTACCCATTCTATCAGTCTATGTCTTTGAATGGAAAGTTCCAGCCACAAATTCAATGTTATTATTGTAAAGGCATTACTTACTTCACCCATTTTGTCCTCTGGCTTTCTGTTATCATATCTTAATATGGTCTGGCTTTTTACCCATTTTAGTTATCTTTCTTAATAATCTTCACTTCTGCATTTTTCTCCAAGTCTCTTATCCTTGTTTTTTTGTTTGTGTTTTTGTTTTTTTTTCCTTTTAGGCTTCAGCACTTCCTTTAATATCTCCTGCAATTCTTGTCTTTTGGAAAGATATTCTGTCAGTTTTTGTTTCTCTGTGAGGACTTTGAACTCTCCTTAATTTTTGAAAGACAGTTTGATTAATACATAATTCTTGGCTGGCAGTTCTTTTCTTTCAATAACTTAAGTACATCATACCACTTTCTTCTCTCCTCCATGGTTTCTAATGAAAGGTCAACACTTAATTTTATTGTGGTTCCCTTGTATCTGATGCTTTCCTTTTTCTTCCTGCTTTCAGAATCTCCTTTTTATCTCTGATATTTGACATTCTGAATCGTAGATGTCTCAGGGTAGGTCTATTTGGATTTATTCTGCTTGCAGTGTGTTGTTCTTCTTGGATATTGATATTTAAGTTTGGGAAGTTTTCAGTCATTGTTTCCTCAAATATTCTTTCTGTCCTTTTTCCATTCTTGTCTTTATTCTGTGACACTGATAACACATATGATTGCATGTTTTGCATTGTCATTCAATTCCCTGAAACCTTGCTCCATTTTTCCAATTTCTTCTCTTTCTGTTCCCCTGTCTTTTGCAGTTCAGATATTCTATCTTTAAAAATCACTAATTATGTCTTTTTAACAATTCAAGTCTGCTTTTATGTTCCTCTAACTATGTTTATTCTCATCAATTGTGTCTTTCATTCCCATAAAGTCTTTTACTTTTATTTGCAGGCATTCAAATTGTTCTTTATGCTCACCCAGTGTTTTCTTACTATACTTTATCTCCTTCATCATATTTTCTTTCAGTTCTTTGTATTGATTTAGGAGAGTTGTGTGATTATTATTGATTGATTGTCTTAAATCTTGTATCTTCAGGATACTTGGTTTGATCCTTTGGCTGAGCCATCTCTTCCTGTTTCCTAGTACAGTTTGTATTTTTTTGCTGATGTTTAGGCATTTGAATATGTAGGTGAATATACTCTGATGACCAAATTCTCTATCTTGTCTATTGCTTTTCTTTTTTTCCATAGCTCTTCTTTGATATTTGGTTAAACTAATTCTGTCTTTAAAATTGCCCAGCTTAAATTATCAAATTCAGACCAGGGACTCACTAATGTGGTATAGATTTTCTCCCAGAAGTTTGAGTTAAGTGAGCCCAAAATGCATCTTTTCTCCATGCACTTTCCAGACAGCTGGCTACCTGATTGCTTGTTGTTTACATTGGACTACTTACTTTGTGGAAAGGGAAGCAATTTGTTCTAACTGCAATAGACATATACTCCAGATATGGTTTTGCCTTCTCTGTAGGCAATACTTCATCCAAAACTTCATCCATGGACTTAGTGTTTTCCCCTTTGCCCTGGCATTCCACACATAATTGATTCAGATCAAGAAACCCACTTCATAGCATATGATGTTTGGAAATGGGCACATGCTCTTGTAATTCACTGGTCTTACCATGTTTCCCATCATCCTGAAGCAGCTGGATTGGTAGAACAGTGGAATGATCTTTGAAGACTCAGTTATTGTGCCAGCTAGCTTTCAATACCTTACAAGGTTCTCCAGGAAGCGGTGTATGTTCTAAAGCAGCATAATTTTATGAAATCTCATACTATTTACTGGCATGTCCTCTCAGTTCTGTTTCTCTAGAGAAACTTGACTAATACACTGTTCTTATTAGAATATCAGATAATTTATGTACTATTCCCGGAGGAGTTGAGCAGTTTACTAATCAGATGTTTTCATGAAGCTATCTAACTTTGAAATTCAATTTTTAATCTGCCTGCTGCATTGTCTCTCTGGCAGCAGCAGCATCTGCTCTTTCTATAATAGTAACTGATTTTAACAAAACATTGGTAATCTATACCCTCATCAGCTGGAGCTTCCTATTGATGAGGTGGGAGAGAGAGACAGAGCTTAGTAATTTTCTATCAGAAGGAAAATATGAGCTTTGCTGTAGCTTTGTTGTCGAGGAACAAAGATGTTCTCTGAGTTCACTTTTTTCTCAAGGAAGGAAGAAGCTTGGAGACCCTGTGGTGTTGGTACAATGTCTGAATTTCCTCCCAGCCTGCCAGTTGTACCAATCTTTCTGATAAATATTACTTCAAGACTTCTTTTTGCATTGTATTCTCCAAACATTTTATGGTTTTTGGGTTGCTTACTTAACTTTTATTTATCATCACCTCCTTAACATTGAAAATTCTGTGAAAAATTTCTGAGATGACCTATGCAAAATAATGTCATAACACCACAATTACACGTAAAATTTTACTTAAATACATTTATTTTCTTCCAATGCTGAGTCTTTCACTAGGTCAAAACTTAAACATATTTATTTTCTTCTAATTCTGAGTCTTTTTACTAGGTCAAAAAGACTAGTTTCTTGATGGCTCCTTCTTTTCTCGGAATAACTATTATTCATAGACCTTCCTTAGTCCTTCATGTAAATAGGTTTGTCTTAGGCTCTTCCTCCAATTCAACCAAATTATCAGGCTAAAATTGAATTCATCTCTGGTTCCAAATTGAGAAAATTACAAAGGAGAATCTTTATGTTCATTTCAAATAAGTTTTTGACGTCTTAGATTCTCCAGAATACACTTGCAGTTTGGTGAGATTATTTTCCATGTACATCGTGCAGTTGATACATGTTGGAAAAGACACTGACTTTAGTATTTTGGGTGTCTGATCCTGAAATAAACATGTAATCTCATCCTCAGTCCAGGGATGATTAATTTCTTTCCTCTTTGAGCTTCATTTGTGGTATTGTTGTTTTTAAAATTGATTGTAATTAAGATGAGGTAGGCTGGATATGTGAGCAACATGTGCATTCAAGTTATTATTTCTGATAAGTAAGACCAGATCACATATAACTACATCCATTGGTGCTGATAATATAAAATTATGTTATCGTACATCAAAAATAGTGACAAAATTGTTAGATCAAAATGTTCAGCACTTGTGGTATATGTTGTTCTATAGTAGTTCAAAGTTTTTCAGCAATTTTGCTCTACTATCAGCAGCTTAATAGATTTCCATTCTTCCTGTTGGTAACTTCTTTTTTGCTCTATTCTCCTGACTGGTCAAGCTAAATGCTTCTGAATTTGCTTAATCCTTCCAAGAAATAACTTGGTTTTATGAATATTCACTATTTAGGACTGTAAATGAAGTCATTTTTTCATTCTTTATTTTATCATATCTTTATCTAATTCTTTTTTGAATTTCATTTGCTTTTATTTTTCTTGGTCTTAATACCTATGATACTTAGAAAATTAGTTAACAAATTGTTTGTATTTTAATCATAGTTGTTGATTTCCCTATGTATCTATAGATTTTAAAGTGTAACTAAGAGTAAATCATAATTTTCTTATGAAGACAAATAAATTCAACTACCCAAATAGAATGAAAAAAAAATCCCTTGAATAAAAAAAACTCATAAAGAACATGGAACAATCTCAATAGCCCTGTATCTTTTAAAGGGATGAATTTGTTGTGTTAAATCTTTCCAACAGGAAAACTCATCAGTTATTCTCACTAATTCATTCTACCAAATATTAAAGAACACATAATACCAATAATACACAAACTCTTCAGATCTCATCCTATTATACCAGTATTTGTCTGATTAATATAAGCTATGGTGGACCTATATATTCCTTCATCTTTTCTATATAAACGGTAATATTTCTGAATAAAGACATTTTTATTATAACTATATAATCTGGGTGACTTTTAATAAGAAAGTTTAGCAGGATTTCAGAATATGATACAAATTCAAAAATCAATTATGGTTTTCATACTAGTAACAAAATTTCAGAAATTGAATTTTTAAAATGCCACTCTTTTAAATTCCTAAGCAGCCATAACAAAGTACCAAAAACTAGGTTGCTTCAAACAACAGAGAATTAGTGTTGAACACTTTTGGAGATAGTAGTAAAAAATCAATTAGTCAGCAGGACTTCGCTTCCTCAGAAACCTATAAGGGAAAATCTTTCCTTACATCCTCTATCTTCTGGTGTTTGCTGACAATCCTTGGTATTCCTTGGCTTGTACATGCATTATTCCAGATTCTTTCTCCATCTTCACATGGATATTCTTCCCCTGTTTCTGTCTTTGTTCGAATTTTGTTCTTCTTTCAAGGAAGTCTTATTAGATTAGGGTCCAACCTAATCCAGTTTCATCTCATCTTAACTAATTACATCCTCAACTATTTTATTTCCAAATAAGGTAACATTCACAATACCAAGGGTAATGACATATGCATATATTGGGGGGTGCAAAATTCAACATACAATAGTCAGTTATAATAGATAAAAAAACCCAAAATAGTTAAGGATAAATGTGATATAACATGGTGCAAGATATGTACATTAAAACTATGGAACTATGCTGAGAGAATAGAAAGACATAACTAAATAGACTGAAATATTGTTTTCATGGATTTGATATCTCAAATGTACTAATATTTTAACTCTTCTTATATTAATCTCTAGGTCAATGTAATCCCAAACAAAATCCAAACGGGTGTTTTCATAAATTTACAAAATTCTTTGATATGAATATGGAAATTCAATGGATCTTAATTATCCCCAGGACTTAAAAACAAAAACAAAGAAAACAACTTACATTACCTGATAGCAAAGTATTTTATAAAGCTATGGCATGGGTTTTTCATTAAGATTTTCACCTTTTCAATGGAAAAGACTAGAATGTGTAGTAGTAGATTGGTACATATATCCTCAACTAAATTTCAGCAAAGGTGTATAAGAAATCAGTGGACAAAAGATAGTCTTTTCAACAAGTGGTGATAGAACAATTGGATATCCACATATACAAAAAATTGGACACCAACCTATATCTCATTAATTGCAGAAAATTAATTCAAAATGGATCTTAGACCTGAACATAATTGTAAATGTACACAATGTTTGGAATAAAACAGGGGTGAAAATCTTTCTGACTTTGGATTAGGCAAAATGTCTTTAATAAAATGTTGAAATCATGACACATTTAATAAGAGATAAATTTTACCATATCAGACTTAAAATTTTTGAAGCAACAAAAGCTGAGATGACCACAAATGAGTTCAGGTTTGAGTCTGTAATTTACCACAATGTGCATGAGGTACCTGCATACATTTCTAGGATGTATCCAAGTGTGTGTTTGAGAAGGGAGTATGTTTAGAGGTATGGAGAGCTAACTACTTCTGATTTTTAGGACATTTTTAGGTGTGTGTTAAAATAGGGAGGATGGTTAGAGGTATAAACAGCTATCTTCTTCTATGGGTTGATATTGATCATCTTGATTAAAGACATTGTGCTGAAGTGGGTGACAAAACACTGGGTTCTTTTATCCTTTATTGAAAGTGCTAGAATCCTTCATTTAATCAGGGATTCTTAACATTCAAAGCCTGAAAGCAAGCATTAAAAGCAAGCATTAAACTTAGAAATGCCCATGTATTTCACTGAATGGAGGACATAGACTCTTGCTCTATGCTTATTAGCAGTTGAGTTGGTTCATAAGAACTAGAAGGTTCAGTGTCCTAATGTTAATAATAGTGCTCACTTTATCCTTCCTCCTTTCTTCAGAAAGCTAGCTTAGCAGAGCCGGCAAGTCTCCTGACATGCTCTGGGTCTGACTGTACCATTTTGGGGCTTCCAGAGAATCAGTGCCTGAGCCAGATCAAATCAAAGTTGTAAATTAAGTGCCCAGAACCATGAGGGACATTACCATGGACAGTGACTTAGTGTCACTTAGTGAGGATCTGGTTTGATATCTCTGGGAAAGTAATTCCTAAGAATGTTCAAAAACCTATTCATTTCTACAGTGTCACAAATGTTATATTCTGCTCTTCTGGACCAGAATAGTTTTAGGCAATAAACAGATGATTCCTAGGACATAAATACATATGTTAGCACTTGTGGGTCTTTCAAAATTTTTATGTTTAAATTTTAGTTTGAGCTAGTGTGCAGATAGTAAACCTGCATTCAAAACTCCCAGCTTGCTTTTCCATTTTATAAGGATCCACATCTTCTTTCAAACCTGAAGGGTTTAGTGGATATTTAAAATCCACTCCCCAGGCAAATATGTAGAAGTTTCTAAGGTACTTTGAGATTTCCAAATAATTTTGAGTATTAACCTACTTATGTTTGAGTTACTGGTAATTCTCTGCATTTACTTCATATTTATGTAATGGAGAAAAATTAGCAGAGTGAGTATCTTGGGGATTTCTTCCTGATGCAGCCTAAATATAGCATGAAACACACTCAGACTTGATGGTCAATAAATTACTTAGTGAGCTTGTTTTGGATAGTGTCCTACTAACCATGTTTCAGGATATTGTGTGCTATTTGCATTTATTCCATCTGATTTCATTCTTAGGACCATAGCATCTCTTGCAGCATAAGTTGACTACTATAAAACTGTTTTAGCATACTTTAGTTTTAACTGCACAATACACACAAGCCATATTCCATTTGAGAATAATAGAGTTAAGTTAATGAAAAATTTCAGGTTGGCAGTGAATTTCATTGAGTCACTGTCTAGTGTTCATGTAGCTTCCTCAATATTCTTATCAATGAATATCTCCTTTTATGTTTCCAATCAACAATAAGATGAATTTCATATGTTATAAACAGCCTGCTTTCCTAAAATATACTCAATCCATCTGTATCAACTGAGGAAAGTTTAAAACATGGCATATTCTGATACAACTAGGAGAAAATTTGAACTTAGAAACTGTAATTTAACATTAGGAAATCTGTTTGCTATTAGTATACAGCACACAAAAAGGGCTTTCA